>JAAVUA010000295.1:0-39111 GCA_014898875.1 Fusarium miscanthi
AATAAATAAAAATAAAAATAAAAATAAAAAAAGGTGAAAGACCAAGTGATGATGCAAGGATCATGGGTTTCTGTATTGAATCGCAAAATGAAACATAACAGCCAATGAGTAGAATCAAGGATCAGGGATTCACGAAGGGCGGAGGGGGAATTACCGAGAATGAGCAAAAAAGCATCAGCTGGTGTGGGGAGTTCCAGCCTGGACATGATGGTGCCAAAACAGCAAGCCCCTGCACGTTGTGTAGGCAGTTAGTTGAGGCCAGCGCATACGACAAACACCACATTCAACGCGATGTTTCCTCGAACCCCTTTGTCCAACAATATGAGTACCTGGTAATTAGCCTCGACCAGACTAGAATAACATTTGTCGTGTTTGTCTAAACTGGAATAGTCTATCCAGGATGGAAAGGTGCGGCAGAGAGTGGATTTTATACGATAATGGCAATGTATGGTATCAGTCTTGGATCATTTACAGAATTGCTTGGCACTTAAAAGGCATAACCAATACTGCCTTTCACTATATCAAGGCCGAGTACACGACAAGGTCTGGTATTATCATGCATACCAAGGTACCTTAGTACCTAGGTACCATAAGGTTGCCAAGTCGAGGCTCAACAAATGGTACACATGGGCCACTAGTTCCCTAGACCCAAGAGTCCCAGCTGTACCTAGTCCTACTGTTGCAACGCTGCTCAACACTACATATTCGGGCCTCAGAGCGCTGATGTGTATGAACCTGTTCGAGGACTGGATCCCAGCTTACGAGTTACATGAGTTCTCAACATGAGATCCATGTGGAAGCTGCGGCAACCGCGTTGATACACCGCAGGCCTTCCCAATATCTTCAAGAGCATGTCCTAGCCCAGGATAGCAACAATCCTGTCCCAAGATCGTGGTTGAAGTTGGTGTGCAATTCTGGCGTCAATTAAAGATGCGAAAGACAAGAGGGAAACGGGTCCCACTCATCCAGCCACAAAACGTGGCATATTAGAGTATACTCCCATGACTTATCACCTAGGTACTGGTCTCAAATGCCGACAAAGACCTCGGTCTGTCAGATCAATTTTACCTAGTCACACTTAGACACTCAATCAATAAACCAGACTTCTGGTGGAGGCTACGGAGTTGGGTGGATCCACTGGTATTTTGCCAAGATATAGTGAACTGCGCATTTGCTAGAGGCAGTTTCAGTGTCACATCAAACTCTAGCAAAACCATCGTACTAGATACACTACGAGGTCGAGAGATTGTTAGGTTGCGTTAGGGAGCAAGATGCCCGATTCCATCGTGGACCATCAGGAAAACGATTTCCATGTTCAATGATCAGCATCTGCAAACGCACAGCCAGCGACATCTAGTCTTGATTCGTTTTAGTGTCGCCCTTCCAAGACTGCAAGGCTGAACTGTGAGACATGTAGACATGGAATTAACAGCAGACCAATACCTTCTGATTTGAGCCATATCGGTCCGCCAGCGTCTCTCATAGGATTGGAAATTTCAGTCAGCGGTAGCGGCCTACCAGAAGAAGGCTTCGTGTCTGTAAAGCAGCGGCAAACTAGCATCAAGGCCACAATCGATCCTGGTTTTGTCTGAGAGTTGGAATCATAGACTTATACCGTTGCTACAGGAGGGGCTAGCAGGGCTGCTGACCCTCAATATTACATCCATCGTAAGGACTAAGAGAATGGCTTGTACGTTGCATCAAGTACTACAAGGCTAACCGGGAAAATAATATCAACATAAGAACATGCCCTCATCGTTGGCTGAGAAGTGATCGCAAAGTTCCCTGCCTGTGCCCCTATGTCGCATTGTCCCGGGTTAATGGACAGTTGTCTTGAGTCAGGTAAGAAGATCGTGATCAAAAGAGATAATGGAGAAGAACTGCCGTCCGGGACAGAAACGGGAATCTCACAAACAAATCGCGTCGGTGGGTTCAACTCGCGTATCCATAACTGAGAAACTCCTCTCATGAAATGTCGAGTTGTATATCCACAGATCAGCCTTAAAGAGTCGGCCGCTAGACGCACGCTTCCAGCCTCCTCGAGATAAAGGAGCAGCACTAGAGTACTTGGGAAGCTACCTCATAGAAGGTTACAATCTATGCCTAGATGCCGGCAGCGGAAGCACCCCCGAAGTGAACTATTCGATCAAGGCAGAGATAGTCATTAATGACATCTGGCTAGCCGCTCGTTGGCTGGTAATCTGATGGCTTCCCTTGGGGGCATTTAACAACTCCAAAAATCACCACCTTTTGACTAGTGTAAAGTATTTACCTGATCGATGGGTGCAATTGGCTTTCGTAGGGGAATATCATTACTGTTTTGGATCGTGGTTTCACGACTCGAGTCAACCTGGACCGTGCAGAGTCTTTACGTCAGAGCATTCATGGGTCTGGGAGAGGTGCATTAGGTCAAACTCTGATATCCCGGCCGAGATGTCGATGTAGATGTAGCGCAACGCTCTGATGCAACGTCAACGATCTAATTTCCGTTTACGCAAGTAATCGCTGCACGTCTTTATGCATCGTGTCAAAGCTCATGACTCTTGTCTGAGCTTGGACAGTAACGCAAATAACGTGGCATCAACGTGCTGTCACTTCTGACAGGCCGATGCCAATGCCAATGCCAATGCTTTCAGGTACAGACCAGTGCCAGATAGTCCCAATTGAGTGGTAAGCGCAAGTCGAAAACGAAATCTCGTTATATTGTCGTGAACGTACGTCCCTGCAATAACTTGACGTTTCGCATGGGGATGTGATAGATCCTAAACTGGCTCCAATGCCAATGTGACAACGTTATTCACAACTGGGATCCAGGGTCGGCAGATAGAAACGACGACGGTTACGCCTTCCCTCATGGGAGCATTCGAATCACGGGCATCACTGCTGCCTGTCTCGATTTCAGGAACAAGTCCAACGCCATCACAAGGAAGACGGCCCATTCCATCTCAAACGCAAGTTACCTTCAACATGGGTCATTGTATTACTGTATCAACTGTTCATTCGTGAAAAATCAATCCGTGAGCTCAAGCCTTCCTACGTACATACGAATTACTTGGAACTTCATAACCTACCAAATAATAAACAGTGCCTCATTAGTCTGCTGGCCACCTCAAACCTTGCACATATCCTAAAAGTACCTGGGCTTGTCCCGCAACCAGCCACCAAGACTGGTGACTTGTAGAAAGCCGTCCGTACCACAAACATGTCATCAGATCCTTTTGCCCGCTTCTCCTTACCTCCATGTGGCTGGCTGTATTCCAACATTTCCGCCACTATAGAAGCTCGCCCTCCACAGAAGCTTTCCGCGGAAGTATCGCAAGATATAGAATCTACAGACAAGTAAAGTACCTTGACGGAAGTTCCGTGGTTCAACGATGTACCAACTTTCCATATGCGCGCGCTTGGCTCGAACCAATAATATTCCAGGTATTGCCGGATATCAATCCAGCAATGGACTGGTCCGGGAAAATGGTGCCGCTGTCAACCTTCAATGCTGTCAAGTCCCGGCCGATCGCCCCCCAAGTTGGCATCCTGCACAACAGAACGCAACCAGGGTTTTTCCAAGCAAGTGGCTGGTGGCTCTTGTCCTATAACAATGACACAAAGATGTTTTTTTTATGACGCCGATTCTTCAGTGGTATAGTTGTATCTTGATCACTCTTCAAGGAACGACGTCTGCGAGGCCTCAAACCCTGATTCAATCACAGCTGAAGTCGACTTTGACCAGAAACACTTGTTAAAGTCTAGATCAGCGGCGTGTGCCGAGCTTCGAGTCAGACCTTTGTTGACTACCTAAGTCATAAGTTCACAACCAGGCACTTAGGAAGACCGCCATAATTGGCTTTCTTTCCGATGGACTAAAGGGTATTTTGGGCTCCTCTGCAATCAAAACTCCGTCCTATGGCCGCCAACGGATGACAGTTCATTCGCTGAGACGCTTAACCCAAGCCCACATGGGCGCAGAATGGGATGTCTGGGCGGGTATTAGGTTCACTCGTGAAGATCCCCGAGATCTCGTCGTGGGTTTTTCAGCCGCGACTTATTTCACAAGTTACCTACTAGTTGTGAATGAACTTGTGTGAGCCCTGCCGCGACACCGATCTATCATCTCAACACGCCGCGACCGAGCCAGGTCTTCCGCCGAGACCAGTGACCCGTCCAGCCGAAGGTTGAAGTGGGCTAGCCTCTTTCAAGCTGCCATTGGGTCAATCGCCTAACTTCCATTCCATACAAAAGTCTCAATTGTCAGCGGTATCGTAATTATCTTCGTTCTGATTCCTCGACATGTGAGGCACCACACAACACCGTTACCTTTCATGTGGGTTGAGCTAATAAAGCATGGCTAACGGGTCCTGACTAAAAAGGTGTTGAACTTGACTTCCATGCAAGAATGCCTAAATGCTTTCGTTGACTGAAAAGGTTTAGCTTTAGCATGCCTATGCAGTTACACTTCAGCAACGCCATTAAGCACAGTGGTCGTGTGATCTGAATACCGGTACCGGTTGCGGATGGATGCCATGGATGCCATGGATGCAGCCAAAGAATAGTGCGGTTCGGTCGTGCCAAGTGCCATGGAGGAAGGGATTCCTTGTTAAGCATCAACCCGCAGGCTTAGCTTTCGACCAAGGCTTTCCTGCAGCTGAGTGACGGAAGTCAATATCCACATATCAACGGTCAAACTCCAGTTCACTTCTACCTAGATACCACAGAATATCACGATCGGACAGCAGCGACTTAGTTGAAATGCTTGCAGGCCATACTTGGACGCTCATGTCTGGATACTTTGTGTGTATAGTCTCTTCATCGTTCAGAATATGGTGTTCTCCTATCTTGCAGTTATTGATTCGGCAATGCTGTCATTTGTAAACAATGTTGATGTAGGCGATGAGGCTTTCGGCAACTTCGGATTCGGGCAGATAACAAAGGTACTTGGCTGAATATAGTTCGAGGGATTACTTCCAGGTATAACCGACGTCATCGCCAGTCATTACTCCCTATGATTTTCCGGCCTCGCATTGCTTTTGAGACTGAATACGGGGATGGTGCAAATCGATAACAGCTTGACATCGTAATGATAGTCTCCGGGTGTAAATTAAATCACAGAAACAATGGGGTTCTTGAAATCGCACCATGAATAGCGGTGATGTCACTATAGTGCCCAGAGGGAATCTACAAACTAAGGATTTTTGTAGATCAACATACTTAGGAGCCTTTTCAAGCAAGTCGATACGATACTGGCAGGCAATTACACCAGGATATGTCGGCCCTAGGTCTGACTAAACCAGGGGATCATAGAAATCGCACGAGTTGGTATGTCGAAATGCCACCAATGCTGCAGAATGCGACTGCTCATCCTGGTCAGCCCGTCAGTAATGTGGCTTGGTGTGATCTACTGGCGGCGGCTAGTTTCGATGCTATTCACCCAAGCAAGGTGAGGAGGTAGGTAGTGGGTGGGAAGCTTGGGATAGGCGTGTTAGTGTTCTTTCAGTCTTTCAGGTAAGGTCGGATCACAAACTCCAGCATCGCAGATCTTGCCCGAGGAAAGGCTGCCGAGGTCAAGAGAGGGCGTATGCCGAACGAGCCTAGTTTGAAGCTACAATCATGTCCTTCTTTGGCACAATGATCAAAGAATCCGGAGAATCAGCTAAGTAATCGCATGGAAGGCAAGATGTGGTATTGGCTTCGTTTGAAAGGTAGCAGAACATGGTATGGGGGTTGCTCTGGTCTCTGCTTAGGTCCCATGAGTCTTGGGGTTATACGCAAAGTCATCATCTATATCGAAGTCACCATATATACACAGGTTGCAGAAAGAATATGTCTCTAGCCACGTTAGCGCTGGACAGATGCATAGAGCTCTTATTGAACTCACTTTGCAGTGGTGGAGATACTCCTGGTCTGGTCTTGACTCGATGGTATAAAAGCACTTAGGTTGAGTGTACGAATATGGGCCAGTCCTAAGCCGCTTAAAATGCCATCATGTTCACAGAAAGGCCAAGCTTATCCTTTTCCTTCTATCTCCTTTCAAAAATATACCACCGACAAGCATACCCACTTAAAAGAGATAATGGAGTCACGAGTGCTTCAATGCTATCCGCTCATGGTTGATTGCTGAGAATTTTGTTGATAGACCTGTAGAGCAGTGTGTAGGTAGGCGAGATATAGTAAGCCCGATCATGGCTGGTGCTCAGAACTTCTGGTCCGCATATTCTCATGTATTAATGACAAGTGAATCATATTCCCGAGGTGCATGAACCAGAGACGAGACAAGTGGTGCGGACAACATCCCTCAATAGTCCCATTATTGACTTATGTGATACAGAGAGGTTCGAGTGTCCTGCATGTCAAGTCCCTCACTCGAAAACGTCGACACATACCTGGCTGTTTTTGGTAAGCCAAATGGGTTTTACTGTATGTACCGGGATACAATCTCGTTTACTCGACTGACTATCGTTCGAGAGTCGACAGGTCAGCTTTGCACTATACCTCGAGACTATAGAATGACAAATTGGTCCCGGGTAGGCGAGTAAAAGCAGCATATGTCCACTGATGATAACAGCCAATCATACCTGACCAAGGACTGCCAATCTAGCCAATGATCAAAGGGTTCATCATTCCCGGAACATTCCATGAGGCGTTTGTTTCTCGGAGCACTCCGACCTGGCATGAAGCGAGACATGAGGCGAGACCAGACCGTGTGGCTTATCCAGATGCGGATCTAGACGGCGACCTCACATAAGCATTCCGAGTTATGAACGCCGGTAACCCGTAGAACCTGGCAAACCCTCATGGAACAAGAAAGCTTGAGACTTGAGAAAAGGATGCTAAAATGAACTCAGTAAAGAGCCCCTAAGCTTAGGCTGGAGTTGCCTAAGTGTTTTCATCACTGAGGATATTAGAGGTCCTAAGTTTTCTTGCATCCCCTAGTCATAGCCCGACGACCCGAGAGTTGACGAAAACCAAAGTCGTTGCTCACGGGTAGAGTTATCGTTTGACTTCGGGACTTCAACGGTGATGCCGAAATGCCAACCGCTGGTATTGAATGATCGAGAAGACCCCCGGTTCATTGTGCGGCATGTCTACACAATTGATTATTATTATGCCGCTTTGACCGCAGAACGCCGCCCTCATTGCCGCTGCTTTTGGAAGCTTGCCACGGCATTCTGCGGCATAATTGAGCTTTACTTTATATTTAAGATACCATGTGCTGCCATACCCTTTCAGGACTCTCGAGGGTGGCATAGTAGGGACACAAATCGCTAGGGATGGAGAGCGAGTGATCCCCCGTCCGCCTGGTATGCCATCTATCGTAGCTCTATTCGAAAGACACTTCGATGATGGCATGCATGCATGTATTGCATTACAACAAGAGATCGGGATTTTGCTACCGGGGCAGCCGACACTCAGCTCTGTAACATTAGCAATCAGATGCGCAATTCACTCGAATGTTGACAAAGATTGTACCAAAACCACCTCTCATTGCTATCCTCGGAATTATGTGCACTTACAGACAGTCTCGTTTGAATTTGAAGCCCATTCGGCGACTCGGGCATAGTTCGGTGACTGTTTGCGCCGGACGAGTTCGGAAGAAACTGACATCATCTACCGTCATGCAGGAGAACGGTACAATCGGCTCTGAAAATTTGTTTGCCATTTATATACGTCAGGATAAGTAAGAGGGGATATGGTATACTCATCAATTACAGAAAACACCATTTACTCGCATATCGCAAACTCCACGAATTCATCACGACACTAGTACATCAACCTCACCTCACGTTTACGACATCTTCCAAGTTCCTTACCTACTGAAACTCAGCATCCTCTCAGTTGACCCACCCTGGGTTTAAACCACGCTGCAACCCACCTCGTTCGGTTTCTTATCATACCACCTTCGCCCCGAAAACAAAACACCGTGAACTATTGCGCTCTGAGAGAAATCTCATCTCTACAAATTTACCGCCTCTCCCGCGACCGTCTTTCCCCTCAATTCCAGTCCAACCCAAATTGCAATCATGAAGATTCTTACAAAGGAAGAAGAGGAGGCGCACTACTCAGCTGTCGTCAAGGGCGGTCTCATCGGAGGTAGTCTTGGTCTCGCTGTTGGTGTTGGAGGTGTCATGTTTGCTTCAAGGCGATACCCTGCTTTCCGCGGCCTCACAATCCCCTTCAGAACATTCCTCGTCACATCCGCCAGCACATTTGGCGCCATTATCAACGCCGATCGCTGGTCCATGGATTTTCAGAAGAGGCAGAATCCCATGAACTTTTACGAAGACCAGACTCAGCGCGCCCAGCAGATTGCTCGCGAGAACCAGACGACCTGGGAGCGCTTTATGGAGTACGGCAAAGAGAACCGCTACTCTATTGTATTTGTCTCATGGCTCGCATCCATGGGTGTCGCTTTTGCGCTCGTGAGCCGCTCTCCCATGAATACAGCCAACAAGGTCGTACAGGCCCGTGTGTATGCTCAGGGTCTGACCCTCGCGGTTCTCATCATCTCTGCTGCCTTTGAGATGAACGACGCCAAGAAGGGTGAGGGTCGCTGGCAGACTGTCATGGTCGTCGATCCTGAGGACCCCGAGCACAAGCGACTTATCGAGAAGAAGATCCACAAGGAGGAGTATGAGGGCCAGGACCTTTGGAAGGGCAAGTTGCACATGAGATCTTGCGGAAAAATTTATGTGACTAACTGGGGTAATAGATATGGTCGCTGCCGAGGAGCGACGATTGGCCGCTAAGAAGCAAGCTGAGAACAAGGTTTAAAATAAACATGCCATCTTCTTATAACGACAAAATCAACTCGATAAAAACCATTCCTCGATGAAAATTACCTTCGAACTCATCATTAATACTACGCCGAGCGCAAGTCGACAAACACAGCAGGAAATTAGAAATTGTATATTTGTTACTAACGACCCGAAGTTTCATGAGCCGATGAGCTGGGATGGTAAGGAAGTGGCTATTATCGATTGGGACAACCATTGAAACAAAAAAACCTTTTGTGATGTCTTTTCTATGCGCATAGAGCGGGTGGGAGGTTCCTTGGAGTTACAAACTCATAAAAAATTGGCCCGGAATGTTCTAGGTTGGGGTTTGAATTGCATCCAATGTATCATGTGTAGCCATGAAATCCATAATTAAGGAAACATCTTTATCTCAATTGTATATACAGAGGACATATGAAGATGGCCCAGCATCTCATTCTTCTAGACTAAGTTAACAAAGATCTGCACCACCGACTCCCTGCTAGCCCTCTTTTGAAGGGTCCAGTTACCATCCCAGAACAACAAATTGATTATCAAGCACACTGATATATCCAAAGGAGCTGCATTAGCTCACATCTCTCTAAACCTCGATGGTAAAATGGCTAATTTGCGAATAATATGCATGCACAGCTAGCTCTAACAGCATAACATCGCCATACACCTCGCTTCCATCGAAACCTCCAATGACAATGAGGCGGCTATCATACAGCACTGTCCCGTGGTAGCCACGACCTGAAGGTGCTTTGCCGTAGACCCGACGTCTATCCCATGTCATTGTAACCAGGTTCAAAAGCAGGACATCATTCGAGTATTCGCTTCCGTCGTGGCCTCCAATGACAAAAAGATAGGAGCCGACTATTGTGGCCGTATGTGATAAACGGCGGAAAGCAACGGGGATAGGGACTGCTCTCCATAATTGGGCGTCAACGTCGTAAACCCATACATCGTCGAAACATTCGCCGCCATCAGAGCCTCCAAAAATGATGAGTTTGCTGCCCACCATGTTGGCTGTGTGGTAGCCCCTTGCCTTGGGACGATAGTCTTTTGACCCAGGACTTGACTTATCTGAACTTGACACTAATCGCCATGACATTTTGTTGACATCAGCAACGTCTAACCGCCAGATATCATTCAGAGCTCGGACCCCATCGCCGCCGCCGAATACGTATATACCATTCTTGTATAGACAGGCAGTATGCGCTCTCCGCTTCGACGGCATCTTATCTCCTATAATACGGGGCTTTGTCCACCGGAAGTTTGTTGTATCCAAAACATAGACGTCGTTATAATACTCCGGGCCGTCACCTCCGCCAAACACTATGAGTTTCTTGCCCACGGCAGTACATGTCATGGCTCTCAGAGGAACAGGTATATCACCAACGACATAAGGTATAGACCAGTGGAAAGAGTCGGCATCCAGCACGTAGAGATCGTTGAAGCATGTCCTTGAGTCACAGCCGCCGAATACATAAACGTTTGAGCCAATAATTGTTGTTGTGTGTGCTCGTAATGAGGTGTGAGGAGCGCCCGACACAGGTGCCTTGGACCAGTACATGCCAGATGCTGGAGCCGCGTCAACGTTTGGAGCCGTCCGGGGATCTGGAAGCGACGGGAACGCAGTGTACTCGTCCTGTGATATGCGGAATCTATGTGATGCATACCGAGCGGTCGCTTGTGCAGTCGTTCGGCTCGTGATGGCAGATGTCGACCGTGAAGCGGTTGGTCGCCGGTTATGCCGATCTCCCTCGCTTGAGGCATCGCCAGCGCTGGCTGAGATTGAATGCGGCGGTTTGGGGGCCGCTCTCGAGGTAGAAGCTCCTTGCGGGGCGGTCTGTGATGCGGATTGAGAACGCTGCCGGATAGAAAGATCGGAAGGCTTTCGGCGATTTGCTTGTATGCTTTTACTGGCAAGATGACCTGGTGTATGGCTTCGGGGTAAGGGCATCTGATCGCTAGACTCGTCATCATCGTCGGAATCGTCGTCGACAAAGGTCGGCCGTGTGGCTGTGGGAGCCGGAGCAGGCGATCGTTGTTGTTGTTGTTGCTGCTGCTGCTGTTGAATACTCTTTGCCTTGAGATGCGACTTATCGGGGGACCTCCTCGGATCCGCCATGACTGTGTTGGTTCTTCTTCATTGCCTACCTAGACAAGGCGTTGAGCTCGTGACTTGAACCGGTCGAGGTGGGGGAAAGGTGGAATGAGTGAGAGCAATGAAGCGGGCAAAAAAGGAACGAACAATATGCAATTAAAAGCAGGCAGCTGAAGCCAAAGCTAATTGGCGATTTGCCAAGGGCGCAAAGAGAAGGGAGGGGCAGGCGAGCCGGTGATGGTGATAGTACGTAAATGATGTCGAAGGGTAGGGATCGTGCAACGTTGGAGCTGGGGTTGAGTCGAGTATCACCTTCAGTCGAAGTACCTAAGTACCTCCTAGCTTTGTTATCGTTGATTCTGGAACACTTTTAGCGAGGCCCGGCCCCTGTGACTAAGTGCGAAGATGAGGCTCTCAGGCGTCTAACGTACCTGATACATTCTACCTCTCACTGACCTCATAGCACATAAGATCTAGAAATACGGAGTAGTCCTTAGGGAATTTAGTGCAGATCATATCGAGGTTTTTTTTTACCCTACCTATGCACTTGAAAGTCGATCTCGGTTTTGACGACTGATCTTTTCATCAGCTGGCACTGAACGAGCACTGTAAAAAAACAAAAACAATATCTTATTAAATTGTGTATACCTAGTAGTGCAAGAGGTAAGCCAATTTTCCACACGCACTGTAACAGCGAGAAACATTTGCACTTCTTTCTCTCCTTCCTTCCTGCCTTTCTCTCTTTTCCTCTCCTCTCTCTCTCTTACACCCACTCACCCTTCTCATAAATCTTTTACTTATTCTTCATAGCGAATTTATGAACTCATAATTTTCTTTCAATACATGCATTGTCCCAGATACTGACACTTCTCAGCCGTTTTTGCCATGAGTGAGCAACACGACGCTCAGATGGGTGGCGTCTCCCCAGGCAATGCGCATGCAGAACTTACAGCTGGTGCCAGCAATATTACAACCTCAACAAAGGATGAAGAGCGGGCTTCGAAGAGACTTAAGATTAACGATTCGATCCCGTCTCAGTCTGTTCCAGGAGAGGATTTGCACGATGCACCCGCTCCTGAGGAGAATGAACAATCCACAAATGGTGTCAACGAGAATGAGGTCCCAGGGCCAAAGCCGGGCCCCAAAACTGAGTACGTTGATGGACGCAGTAAAGGAGTTGCTCCTATCAAGAAAGAGTGAGCGGCCACTGCAGTCCCGTTCCAGAGACACACTGACAAATCAAAGGTATCTTGTAGACATGTCAACTCAGAAAGATGCGTCCAACGATGTTGTGAACGACGATGACGCAGCTGAGGCGCGCGGTACTGCCGAAGGAAATGCTGAGAATGGTGACCGAAAGCCAGGCAAGGGCAAGAAGGAAAAGAAGAAGAAGGGCCAGAACACAGAGCGCGATTTCGGCAAATTTGACGATGCCTTTCGTCTTTGCAACAGTCGAGCCTTCTATCCCGAGTTTTCTCCCAGAGAATGCAAGTTTGGTGACCGGTGCAGACTCGGCCATGATATTCGAAAGTATCTTGACGAAGGACGCCGAGGTGATGTTGAGACTTTCGAAGGCAAATGCCCCGTGTTCGAGGCTCATGGGCACTGTCCTTCAGGCTGGAAGTGCCGCTTTGTTAAGAGCCACATGGAGGAAATCGAGCACGAGGACGGTCGAAAGGAGTTGGTGCTCATAAGAACTTCAGCAAATGGCGGCGAGAACGGTGAGCCTAAAGATGAAGGATCCGAGGAGCAGCGACCTGCTATTTTCAACGTCGTCAGCATGGACAAGAAGATTGACCTCAACCGCAAGCGGACTGACTTTACACGATCTGACCAGTACATCACTTGGCTCAATAAGGAAGCCAAGCTGAGTGAAGAGTTTATGAATCGTCGCAAGAATCAGTCCACCGAAGGCATCGAGGATCTACGCGCTCGCTTCGTCGACCCCCCTTTTAAGCCTTCTGAGAAGCGCCGTCTCTATTTCGGCCAAGAGACCCCCACCCTGGCACCTCTCACCACCCAAGGAAACTTACCCTTCCGTCGACTCTGCGTCGAGCTTGGAGCCCAGCTCACATACTCGGAGATGGCATTGAGTATGCCTCTCATCCAGGGAACGAAGGCTGACTGGACACTTCTAAAGGTTCATGAGTCGGAGCTTTCACCCCCCCGATTTAACCCAGGCTCCGTCCCCATCTTTGATAACTACGACCACTCCAAGGATATCAAATTTGGTGCCCAGATCTCCGGAAACAACCACTGGGTTGTCACCAAGGCTGCTGACGTCCTGAATCGTTATTGTCCTCACCTTCGGCTCATCGATTTGAACTGCGGTTGTCCGATTGATATGGTCTTCAAGTCTGGCGGTGGATCGGCGCTTCTCGAAAACTCAGGCAAGTTGGAACGCATGATTCGAGGCATGAACGCTGTGTCAGGAGAGGTCCCTATCACTGCCAAGATCCGCACTGGTATCCGAAACTCCCGTCCTACGGCCACTCAGCTTATCGGAAAACTGGCTTTTGGTGCACGCGAGCACCGAGAACGACTTGGTGCTCCTGGATGTGCGGCCCTGACTCTTCATGGACGCAGCCGTGAGCAGCGATATACCAAGAAGGCCGACTGGGGCTACATCAGCGAGTGCGCCGCGCTCATCAAGACTTACAACAAGCAGAAGGACACTCTGACTGACACCATCGCTGAGCCCGATGCCAGCAGCCTCCCTAATGCCAAGGATGGCCGCATGTACTTCCTCGGCAACGGTGACTGCTACTCGCACACCGAGTACTATGAGCACATTGAAAAGGCTCGTGTCGATACCGTCATGATTGGCCGTGGTGCCCTCATCAAGCCTTGGCTCTTTGAGGAGATTGAGAAGGGCCAGTACCTCGACAAGTCATCTAGCGAGCGTCTCCGCTACATCGAGAAGTTTGTGCGCTATGGCCTTGACGCCTGGGGTTCTGATGAGCTCGGCATTGGATTCACTCGCCGTTTCCTTCTCGAGTGGCTCAGCTTTACGCACCGCTACGTCCCTATTGGTTTGTTAGAGTACCTCCCACCTTGCCTCAATGACCGACCTCCTAAGTACGAGGGGAGAGATGAGATGGAAACGCTTATGGCCTCCAACAACTTCAGGGACTGGATCAAAATCAGGTATGTCCATCATTTTGTGGCGCAATATACAACGGGTTTGGGTTCTTGGGTCGGTATGCTAACTGGCCATTCACAGCGAGATGTTCCTTGGCCCCGTCCACCCAACGTTCAAGTTCCAGCCCAAGCACAAGTCCAACGCGTACGAGGCTGAGGGTTAAACAACGATTAAACAACAAAGGATTGAACAGGCGAGTGGCGCATAGGCCTTGTAAAGAATGGTTTAGGGCAAAAAAGATCGACTTTTGGTACGCATATTTGCTATCTGGGAATCTGGGCGAAGATAACCACAAGGCATGGATGACTGATATCTTTATGACGGGCCCAAGTAGGAGGGTCCTATTTGCAGGGGAAACTGGGGATGTAACCCTGAAACTTGTGTCATAACGAAAAAGTCCGGTCTAGTATCGATCGAATAAATGTGCAGAGGATAACTGCAAGTGTATGTCGGCTCGGCACAAACTGATGCGAGACAACTGTGTTCATTGAGTAGCACTGTTAATGTTAAAATTAATAATAGTCTCCCAGTCGTCCAGAGATTCAACACTTCCGGATTTGGAACAGCGGCTTGTTCTCAAACTTGCTGCTATTGTTGTTTCGAAGATGTACCTACGCCGTTCATGAATTTATGCTGAGTCCTCTAGAATTTGCATATGCTTGACCAAAACCGACGCACGAGCATTGATACCGAACAATCTCATCACAAGGAAACGCCATTCAAACTTCTTTCAATGACGTAACAAGTGAAAATATATAGACGTATCTTTGTGGGAGTTATGCCTCCCCAGGTATCGCAAGACATGACGAAACCATTCGAACGCTAGGAACTAATATGTGTGTGAAACCCACCCAACAACTCCGTGATGACTTTTGTAATCCAATCACCAATGCACCCTTGCAATATCCAAGACAGAATCGTACAGCTGCCGTCTTTATACATGATTATCGACGCTTCCAATGTGGCTGACAGCATTCTAGGAGTAGAAGTGGCTCCTCTGCATGCCGTCAGCAGAAGCATACTCGTTCGTCCCATCCTCGGGGCGGGCAATTGAGCTGGTTAGAGAGTTTGTACGGCTGCTCTCACTAGGCGCAGCCTTGATCTTTTTGGGCTCTTGTGCCGGGCGCTTGATGACTTCGAGGTAGGTAGATGGGAGATAGCCTTGACGGCCGTCGCGAGATCGGCACTGCCACCACTCGCTGGGGTTACCAGAGGGATCGTTTTTACTTAGGACAGCAACGAGGTCACCCTTGCGAGCCTCGAGCTCCATGCCTGTGTTAGGCTGAGGGAGGAAGTCGAAGGTGAGTCGGCAAAACTCAAGCTTAGTAGGGTCGACCGGCTGCTGTGATTCCATGGCCTGGGCCTGAAGACGCTTCTGCTCCTGCTCTTGTGAGGCAGCAAGTGTCCTTATCATCTTGGACATTAGATAAGGGATGCCAAAGGCGGCCAAGACAAAGAAGAGCAAAGGCTTCCTGCTAGCCTTTGCAGGAAGTGGGTTACCATCTGGTCCAACGCTCCGACCTTCGAAGCGTGCAAATGCAGCTGGGGTGAGGGCAGTCGCATCGGCAGGCGGCGGTCGGCCAGTCAGCTTGGCAATCAATGTGCGAATCCAGCGCATCAATGTGAAGATGCCCAGCACGGAGCCCAGAGTATCCCTCAGGTTACCAAACTGTTCAGCGACAGAGACCATGGCTAAGAACCGTCAGTTGACTCTCCAGCCTGAACCATCACACTCAAGAACTTACCGAAGAAGCTGGAGTGAGTAGCCATGTAGGTACTCTCAAGCATCTGGGCGAAGCCTCCGAAGGCCGTGACAATACCCTCGAGCATTTGGAAGGTAGCCTGAGTGCTGTTGTTGAAGGTGTTGGTCAAGCTGTTTTGGTCGCTAGGCATTCCCATGCCAGCGCCATACATACCGCCGCCCATGCCACCATACATGCCTCCTCCGTAGCCACCGTATCCTCCACCGTACATGCTACCGTAGCCGCTCATGCCGCCCATACCACCCATGCCAAACCGCGAGTAGGGGCTGGAATAGGGTGACGAGTACGCGCCACCCATTGAGCTATACGGTGAAGAATTCATCCTGCTGTAATTCGCAGCGTTCTGATTGACCGTTGATGTGAGAGAAGAAGGTCGATTAGGAAGCGGAGGGGCAGAAGACGAATCAGTGATCGATGTTGTAGTTCCGGACGCAACTGGCGGCGATATAGGCGATGTTGCTAGAGTATAGTGAGTAAGAAGGCGCTTTAACGCGGGAAGTCAGGAGAAGGTGACTGGCGGAAGACATGGAAAAGGAGATGGTAAGAGACAAGAATTAATGAATGCGACTTACCAGCAGTCGCAGCCGCGCCAGGCTGCTCCCAGGGCTTGGGTGGAGAGGCCATGATAATTGTGCTGTTATCGCGAGGAAGGGTTCAGTAGCCGGGTTCGGGCAATGGACTACCGACAAACGGTATTACAGTGTCAGAATTCGAGTCGTCTAATTGTTGAGCCTCCCAGTAAAGCAGACTTGTCTTGGTCGCTGGCCACACCTCGTGACGTTTGGTGGTGGACCTCGGAAAGTGTACCGGACGCAAGATCGGAGACTGACTCCGTGATTATATGCAGCCCCCAGTTAGCGTAACCGCGGCGCGCGGGGACAACGGAGTTGCCTCGGGATACGGGGAAAAAGAGACGCCGAGACAGAGATATGATAAGATTGAGGGGGTCGCTACCTCTCGATATTCAGAGACGCGCAAGAGAGGCGATGGCGAGATGCGTGGGCGTGGAGGTGATGAGAAGGAGGAGGGAGACGAGATTGTCGCAGAGGAAAAGCCGAGAAAGATGGAGTTGATTAGAGATAAAAATTAGTGGGGCCTCACTTAACCTTGGCTAGACTTGAGAGCAGGCGCATTCAAGTTTAAAAGCGAAGAAAAATCCGGGGGCGAATGGGACCGAACCAGAAGCCAGACCTCGGCAGACTAGTCCCTGCCGACTCTCATCGTTCTTGCCTTTTTGAGGCAATGCAATACGACTCGTGAAGAGGGGCGCTGCCTTTTGACATTTTGATGATGTTTGATGGTCTGAGACTGGGTACACCTTGGGCATTTCGTTGATGAATTTACAAGTATAGGTAGCATTCCTTCAGCTATAGTTGCTCGTGGATGCTAGTTGAGTCATCGATTAATCAATGTTCCTTTTATCATAACACAATTGTCTATGCCGATATAATTGAACCGTTTTCCGTTGCCCGTTGTAGCCGGCCATAGGTAAGTTTCCATGTGACGCTGATGCTTTCTGATTTCGCCACACACAAACAGGCGACTTGGTTCTAAGGACGACTCTACTAGTCAGTAATTTAACCTCACGTCAAACTTAGTGCCATCCTGCTAGCTTACCCTATGGCCTATAATAGTAACATACTGAATGAACAGACTAGTACCAAATCAAGTCATGATGAGTGTATGAAGAAATACATAGTACACATATATCTTTGTATATCTCCCTCTCTTATAATTTCTTTTGGTGTTTTAGTGCTTCTGACCTTGAAGAGCGAGTTGCTCCCATTGTAGATGCCTTGATCCTACCATAGGTACATTATCAGTTGTCATAATTCATGGAAGATTGTATGATGTGAGGATTATATATGTATATGTGTATTTGCGAAAAATGAAAAGCGAATCCAGGAAACCTAGCCTGTTCTAGATTTCAAACCGGGTTCTATAACATAACGAAAACAATTACCCAAACCAGCTTGCTGAGCTACCTTCAAGACAAGCTATCGAGGGCCAATCATGATTCAATAGAAACTCAACCATAACAACAAACCATACAACACACACCATGGTTGAAAAGCGACCAACAAGTCCTGGCTTCATCTCTAATCCATTTATCAAAAGAAGAAATCTCGAATGGACTCTCGATTCACCTTCGCCCTCACAACCACCAACAACTGCTGACATAGAATCTGGATCAGCCACTGTAGAGGACCATGTCTCGCATTTCAAAGCGCATCTCTCTAGACATATATTAATCCCATCGCCACTATCAATATCATCGTATAGCTCACTATACACCGAAAACTCCGGAAGCTCTGCAGGTGCTCATTTCGTCATTCATCAACATGACCACCCAATTGCTGGCACACACTATGACCTCCGTCTCCAGATCAATGAGACCAGTAGCGCCAGCTGGGCGATCATGTATGGACTCCCGGGCGACCCTCAGAGTATACGGTTGAATCGAAACGCGACAGAGACGCGAATCCACTGTCTATGGGTATGGAGTCTTTCTCTTTACTGGAGAAGATAATTAATATGTACGCAGAATCATCTTATAGAGACTGCCTCAACCTCAACCGGATCACTTCTCATTTGGGATACGGGAACATATATCATCCTCCCCCGTCAAAGCAAGCATGCCCCAACGACTGATCCATCCTCTCCAACGTCCTCACCAGGTCCATCTTCCGCACCCACACAGCAAGCTCTTCTGCACGCCGCTTTTCAGAACCGCAAGATCCGCATTCGACTGCACGGATCACGCTTACCAGATCCATATGTCCTGAACCTTCGTTTGACCAGGTCAGAAGACGTGGCCGGTAGAGTAAGGAGCGGAAGAACACCCCGGAAACGACAACGTCGTCATGCCCAGACGGAGACGCAACCTGAGACGAGTGGTGAGGATAGTGAGGATGTCCCTTCAAACACTGATGCGGGAACCAACGCAGACGACCTTTCCACCATGGAGCGTGAGATACGTGAGCTTGAAGATGAAGAGGTCCGCAGAACAAATGCATATCCAGGGGCTTCCAACACCATCGGTAGTGTACATCAACGACGATGGTATCTTTCACTTGATCGCCCGGCTTGTGGGTTTGTGGAAAAAAGAACCAAGGACCGTCCAGTTTGGGAATTGGAAGACGGTACGGATACTAGAAACAAACAGAACGACAATGGACGCTTATCATACCCATTCTACGTCCGGGGGCCAGATCATGAGCGTAGTGTATTAACAGGACGGCTAGGAGCTGATATTCTCCAAGACGAGGGCGTGGATAATTTTATTCAACGTCAAGGTTGGAAGCCAGTACTGAAATGATACTTCCCGGAAGAAGAAAAAACGTGCGCAGGGTCTGAATAAAATATCACAAAATTTATTGTGTAGACTACATAATACCTTAGTAGGCTTGTGCCACGTTCCCATTTTCCCATCCGAGTGCATGGCTGTATAGCTCTTCTACCTTGATACCTGGCGGAGATCATATCCCGTAGACTGACCAGGACGACTACCTCGCCATAATCCCATATAAATCAATCCGTCTCAACCAAACTCATCAAACGCCATCCCATGCTTGCTAAATCGCGGATCCACATGTCTATGAAGACCGAATCACACCCAGCTCTGTCACTACAGAAACAAAGAAAAAGCATACTTTTGAAATAGCAGTATTATAACCCCCTTCACCACGTCTTGAAGCCTAACTTTTGGGCTCCACCAGAGTTGGAGCAATTCGCCTCTTCTTGGGCTCTTTGCCGTCCTCCTTTTCGCCTTCACTGGCGTCGCGCTTAGTGCCCGCAACACTGCCTGTGGTACTTCGAGGAGTCTCAGGAGGCGTTGTGAGCGGAACACCAGTCACCTTACCAGAATTTGCTGCTGCAATGCCTGGAACATTGCCAGAAATCAGAGGTGGATTGGTAACTACACCGGCTGCGGGCACAGTGCTGGCCTGTGTAGTGATAGTTGCAATTGAAGACGTCGAATTCGACCTCGTAGGAGACGAGGGACGCTGAGAAATAAGTGAAGCTGACTGGGGGGGCGAAGGGGCAGTAAAAGAGCTCGCCGAGTTGCGATGGTGGTGATGCGAGCCGTTAGGAAAGGGTGAGGGTGGAGCAAACGAGTTCGTTGGGGTAGGCATGGGAGTGCTTTGATTAGACGAGGTCCCTGTTTGCGACTTGGGCGGGCCGACTTCACCCTTGTAGACTTCACCCAGTTCTCCAGCTGTAAAGGATAGTGTTGAGCAGAATCCATCAGAAGACGAGATCATTAAGGTCAGACCATCGCTTGACCTAGTAGTTATGTTAGTCAATCTACACAGTTGATAGGTGATAGGAACTCCAGCATACCATGCAAGGTCAGTAAAGGTAGCGCAATGAAGGTTGCTGACAACACAGATAGGGGTCTTTTGCTGAGTATCGTAAAGTAGGACCGAGTCTTGTGTAGCCACTGCGTAGACCATGCGATAAGGCAGGGAAAAGGCAGGCTTTGGGCCTGGTGTAGCCGAAGCCGTATCTGAACCCGATGTCTTTGCGTCTGATGTGGCTGAGGGTGGAGGAGGTGGATCCATGACAGAAGGAGCTGGGGATGGCTTCGAAAGAGGTTCTGGAAGGGATGGAATAGGCTCCTCCGAAGATGATGTGTCAATGGTTATGTTGCGCGTGACAGGAGGAGACTGTCGCAGTGTGTAGAATATCGGAGAACATTTGACCACGACCGAGGGCTTCTTGTGGCCCGGCAAATGGGCAATTGGGGGCTTGTTAATACCACCACGCGTGTAAATATAGACTGTGTTAATCACTTCATAGGTAGGTTTCGCGTCTCTTTCAGCCTGGTGTTGGTTTTGGTACTGTCCCGATGGAGTTAATAGCAAGCTGCCATCTGGTGTAAATGTGAGTCGTCGGAAAAAGGACGTGAGCGTCTCATTGGCATAGAGGTTTGCATTCTTCATTCCTAACCCGCTGCTCAACGCTGACGATGGTTTCGGAGAGGGGTCCATAGGCATGACGGCTGGCAAAGGCATAGATGGCGCTGGCGATACGGATCGCCGAGAAGAGAACGAAGATCGACGGCTATGGCTAACGACGCTGGGAGGGTTCATGGGAAGCGCGAAAGAAGTAGGCGTGCCGGGTGCAGAAGGCACAGGCGATCCGATAGAAGGCGCAGAATCGAGGACAGCAAGCGAAGAGCGATGGCCAAAGTCGGGAGGAGCAGGACTGCTCGAGGAGATTCGCCGAGGAGGAAGATCAGCTTTGATATGGCTCGCAAGTCGAGGAGTCTTGTCGTCCTGGCTGAGGGTGTATTGTCCATCCTTGGTTTTTAGAGAGTAAATATGAACTGATCGATCGGAGGACTGAGTCGCGATGTACTCGTTGAGGGGATCCCATGTGACGCCCTGCACATAATGGCTGTGCTCGGCGATCTGGCGCACGAGTGTTCCTGTTTCCTGTGTTAGAAGCTGACGGTTACTGGGTCGTTGATAGTCGCCTGCTGACCTGTCTGAGCGTTGTAGATTCGTGCTATGTTATCCATGCTGCCGATGATGAAGTACACTCCGTCAGGAGACCAGGCTAAGTCATAGATCTCCGCGCCACTAGATCGACACATATGCTTTGCCCTCCATGACTCTTTATCTTCCGGTGCATCGGATCCGAAGGCTGTTTGGGGTGTTTCGCTTGGTACCCAGAGGATCACATTGCCATCGTCGCCCGCAGAGGCTAGAAGCTCGCCTGAAAATGAAGCTGTGAGCAGAGTAAATTCTGAAAGCAGATAGGAGAGCCTTACCCTTGGGCGCCCAACGAACAACATTGACGGCTTGGTTGTGCTTTGAAAGGGTTGAAAGGTACTCGACCTTACGGTCCTCCCCATCAACCTGAACCCTCCATATTCTGATATGATTATCACCGCCAGCCGTGGCTAGACGTCCCTTCCCAGACGGCTCGAAGTGGGCGGAGTAGACAGGGGCATTCTGGTCATGCCAATTGATGATTAGAGGAGCAGCTTTCATCGTGTTGATATGTTTAGGTGATCAAACGGAGGTAGAAGCTGCATAGATGAGGTAGGAGACGCCCTTTTGAGGCTGTGGGAGAAGAGACTGAAGAGCTCTGTGGCTCCCACGCTCGAATACGAACGAGATCAACGGTCGAAGATGATAAGATGACGCGAGCCTAGAGTGGATATGCAAAGAAGAAAAGAAGAAGGCGAAAGTGGACTCTGGATAATTGTTCGAGGTTATCGGCAGTGATGGGAATTGGCACGGTAGTGCCAAAAGTAGAGTAACAACGGGTGAGTTTGATGGTGGAGAGTAGAGCTCCAGGCTGGAGCTGGTGTGGACCTCTGAAAGCCTTTGATTAGACGCCAAGGCAAGCTGTACAGTAGATAGGTAACTAGGAGCTAAGGAGAACAACAAAGATTGGGAGTCGAAGTTCAGCGTTGCTGATTTGATTGGATCTGAGAAATAAAAAGGGAAGAAGGGGGAAACGGGGGGGAAAAAAGAGAAAAGGAAACGAAGGGGAAGTGAATGGTTGGAAAAGAGGAGCCAAACGGCACGATTGAGTTTTATTCCGGCGATACCTACAAGAAACAGGCCTCGCATGGCTTTACTTGTTACTGTCACTGCCAATGTCACCGCGTCTGTCGCTTCCATTTCTTACACTCACGACCACGAGGAACAAGGCACGAGGCACAGGGCGTTTTGGCGTACCTTCAGGCGTGTCACCAACCTCAGCCGACTAACTAAAATATGCAAGGCGCTGTAGGTGGACGCAATGGATAGTTTTGCCTAGTAGAGGTTAAGTTGCGGCGGACGCGCGGGCGATCACACACATGGGGGATGGATCAAATGGATCATAAGGATCCAATGAGGACCAACATCCAATTCATGGATCGATGCATGTCACGAGGGGACAACGCACCTCGGTCAGGGCAAGATCTTGTTTGAAGCTGTGCTGTAGCAGTGGGTTATCAGTGGTGGAGGTCCAAGACAATTGCGCCGAAGCCAAGCGCTAAACCAAGGAATTAGTCGAGTATCCGCATCCATGGTGCCTATTACCGAGTATTCTTTAATAAGGCCTGTCGTCAGCGTAGTTAAAGTGGTTGTCAGAGCGGCTGCATCGTGTACCAGGGACTCTACTGGGGTTCTATGGACGGTCTATCAGGTGTTTGATGACAACTGAGACGGGCGAAGTAGCACCAAACGAAATGGGGGGCCAAAGCTCATCAGCCATGAAAGGGAGGGGAGGGGAGGAGTTCAGAATACCCAAAACAACCAGCCATCAAAAGGACCAGAAACAAAAGTTAAATGCCTCCTTGGGTCTTTCACTTGGCATGTATCAAAGTTCACGTTGGCAAGGGATATAGTGTATGTGGAAACATCCGGAAACCACCCTCCATTGTTGACAGCACAGAGGCTCAATCCCGGCTGGTAACTTTTTGCCTACTTGTTGAATTAGTACATGACCTTATCTCCCATTTGACACTGCTGCCTCTCTTGGAGAGGCATAGATATTCTTGAATATGTACCCAGGTAATGTAAACAAACGACTTCCATTGTTAGGAGCTGATTAGGTAGTGAGTTATCACAATGACCCAGCTCAAGGTGTTAGCAAGTGGGGGAGGGTCTTACGGGGAACAAGGACATCCAGGCTAGAATAGCCAATCACATTGCTCGTCTTGATCATCTGCATCGCTGCCAATGGCCTGAATCTCAATCACTATGGAGACCAGATGGATTCTTTTCAGCCCTCAGGATTCCGGCACAGGAGGATGGTATGGATATCTATGACAACCATGGATATACAACACTTGAGAAATGCACCTATAATTTCGCTCCCCGTCTACGCCGTTAATGTTATCTTTGCCTTCAGCTGTATGATAGGATCGTCTATTTATGTATAGGATTAAGTTTGAGACATAAACCATTGGTCAACAAGCTCAGCAACACCTCCCTGAATAGGCAGCGTGGTGGTATCTCGAAACCGTCTTGCTTGATGAGTGTAATATCGGCATCTGCCTAAGCCAACCAGCTACCGTAGTAGCCAGATGCCCATATCTCGGGTACAGACACCAGCAGGATTCCATTCTATGTTCGCTAAGGTAGGTAGTAGTTTGCCTTTTCACGGCGCATAAGATTGGTCCAAAAACGAGCATGACTGCTTCATGCTTTGGAGTATCCGTAAGTGGTTTACCCCATGCTGTTTATAATCAAGAAAACCAACATTATTGATTTGAGTTGACTTGTTAATTTGGCTCTGGTAGAAACTTGCTCTCGATGCATCCACCAGCCATACTACTCCTGGCTGTGCCCGTTGTTAAGAATAACTGCGAGGTTATCCCGCCTTCGTCAACGCCTAAATAGTATGTGTTGTCTGTGACACATTGCCCTTGCCGGGTTTCGTGAGATTATTGCCACCGTCCGAAGCCTCTGCGTCCAACGAAACTTTGATTGTGCGGAACTTGCGGATAGGAACTCCTTGAGCGAACAGCTCATCAATTTCTTCCAGCGTCTTACCTCCACACTCAGGGATACAGACCCAACAGAATAATGTCGCCAGGAATGAAGTCACTCCGAATATGAAGCCGACTTTAGACCCAAGGCCAGCATGCGATTGGTCAATGAGGTAGGGAATACTGAAAGCAACAGCCCATTGAATGACAATGTTGAAGACCGCACCCACAGCATATGTGAGATCGCGTAGACCGGTCGTAGGGATCTCTGCGGCTACAACGTGTGAGAGAGGTGCCCATCCGAGGGAAAATCCTATGCCGAAGAGGGTGACGGTCGCAACGATGCCAGACCGAATGCTCTGCGAGGGGTTCTTGACAGTTCCGAGCCCACCCATGGTCATAAGACTGGCTGTCTGAAGGACTGCTCCGGCTATCATCAAGGGACTGTCGAATCACGTCAGCTGGTGTTGTGATATGTGAGATCTCGGGCAATACTGACACTCGTCCTGTCTTGTCAGACAAGAACTGTGTCAAGAAGACGGCAACAATGTTCAGCGCAGAGTTGATGCACGACATAACAAAAGGGTTAACCGAATTCAGACTCTGGATAAAAATTGTGCCATATTTGGAAGCAAAGTTCTGACCCGTGAGCTGAAGAAAGATGTTGACGCCGATTGTGATTAAAGTTCATTTGAGATTCGCTGAGGTCGTCAGTAGATGCCATATCCCTGATATTGGTAGTTGGCGTTAGCTTACTCCCTCGCCACATATCCATAAGACTGCCCTTTTTAACAGTGTTATTGAGGGCATTCTTCATCTTTCGAAATTCGTGCTCGATCTCGTCCTCGGTGTATGCCCCTTGTCGAAGTAGTCGGAGGGACTTGAGAGCATCCTCCTGGCGATCTCGGGTCAATAGCCAACGGGGAGACTGGAAGAATTAGAGAAGTTCGGTAGCCATCATGGTAGTCCTCATACCTCAGGGATCCACCATACAGCTACTGCGAGGATAGAGGGAATCACGAAGAAAAGGCCATAGGGTATCCTCCAGGAAGCATGCCCCTTGATATCGCTGGTACCTCGGCAGACAATAGACATGATGAGGCTACAAAACTAGACTAGCCATTAGAGACATAAAACACCAGGAAGGAAAAGGGGTCTCAGACGAACCAAAAGACCAGACTGATAAGTACCAACGACAAAGCCGCGAGCCTCTGCAGGAACAAGCTCTGACTGTAAAACAGGGACCAAGGCGAGCTCCATACCGATGTAGACATAAGTAATAGTACGGCCAGTGATTGCTTGAGTTGGGGTCTTCGACGTAATCAAGACGACTCCGGATATCAAAGCCCAGAAACACATGGGAAATATTGCCAGACGGCGGCCAAAGCGACGGCTGAAGAGGTTACCAAGAACGAGACCAAACACAAAGCCAATAAATTGGATACTGTTCAAGAGGGATAGGAAGACCGTCTCAAGAACGTATGTACCAGTGGCTTCATCGAAGGTTCCGAACTGTCTCTTGAAGAAAGACATTGCTTGAGTGTTGCTGAAGGCAGACTGGTCCATGCCGAAGTTGAGCTGTGATAAGGCAATAATGCCACAAGCATAGATGAGGCGGCCGTTGAAGCAGGCAAGGAGCCCGCGAGTGCGTTCAGGAGGGCCCATATTTGCTTGCTGCTGAGAGTCTCGGATCATCAAGTTGCTGGCCTGGAAGCAACTCTTGGTTTCCGAAGACTGTACATGCTCTTACTTATACATGGCTGCCAATCGTGGCCATAAATTGAAGCTTCTTGTCGTCAGAACTGGACTCGATCACGCGAGATGATCTAGGGTGCGGTGGAACATGGTTTTGGATAGTATCCTTGATGTTGGATGGGCATCATTGGCGAGTGTAAGTGTCTTCCAAAGGTATGGGTGTGGTCTCAGCTTCGGTGAACTGAACCTGGAACTCGATAGTCGCCCATGTTTGGTAAAGTCAATGGTGTGCTAGGAGCTCCCCGCATTTCGGGGAGGTCAATAGGTTGTTTTGGCGATGCGGACAGGCGGGTCCGTGTTTGCCGGGACGGAGATGACGGGTAAAGACGGAGACGGAAGACGTTCGGAGTGGGGCCGATTAGTTCAGTACCGAGTGTTGAGGACATCTGGGACTCCTCTTATTTGAGCCAGTGGCCGGTACTGTATGTTCGGCTTGCGGTAATTGTGGAATATTTCTGTTTAAGCATTTCCAAAGGTAGATATATCCTCGTATTGGGATAGATATACGGAGAAGACGCGGATAGACGGACGTAAGTGGACCTCAAGCATCCTCCATTATCAAGTGTATATAGCTCGACCCTGTCAACTTCACGCTCCAATGAGTTCTCCATAGACAGTTAATAAGGTAGTTAGCCCCAGATTAAGGAACTAAATGTAAATAATTACTCAGAACTTCTCTCTATTGCTCTACGAGAGCTGTCCCATCAACCTCATAATCTATATTCCGTTCTTGAAGCCCAATATGGGTTCCATTCCAACCCGCAAGCAACCCAACTTTCTCGTCATCGTCGCCGATGACCTGGGCTATAGTGACCTTGGATGCTTTGGCTCCGAGATAGCGACTCCAAATCTCGACCGCATCTCGCAGACTGGTGTGCGACTGACCAATTTCCATACGGCTTCAACATGCTCTCCAACTAGGAGCATGCTATTCTCCGGAACGGACAACCACATTGCGGGCCTGGGCCAGATGACAGAGCACATGGCGAGGTTCATGGATAAGTACAAAAACAGGTCTGGTTATGAGGGATATCTCAACTTTCGCGTTGCTGCGCTTAGTGAGATTCTTCAAGATGCTGGTTATCATACGATCATGTCTGGAAAATGGTAGGTTGGGAGCAACTTCACAGACTCAAACCATGACTAAATGTTGTCGTCAGGCACCTAGGAACAACGAATGAGACCTCGCCTCACGCGAGAGGTTTCGATAATAGCTATGTCTTCTTATCAGGGTGCTGTAATCACTACAACTACGAACCACAACTCGACGACCCAGCGCACGGGTTCTTCACACCTATGAACGCTGGCAAGTTCTGGATGCAAGACGACAGGTTCTTAGATAGGAGAAACCCAGAAGATATCCCCGATGACTTTTACTCGACAACTACCTTTTCCGAAAAGTTAGTTGACTACCTAAAAGATCGCAAAGACACTGAACAGCCATTCTTTGCGTATCTACCGTTCACCGCACCCCATTGGCCTCTACAGGCGCCGCGCGAGATAATCGAGAAATACAAGGGCACCTACGATAATGGGCCAGCAGCCTTGCGCAAACGAAGGTTGGCGAATCTCGTTGAACTGGGACTCATCTCTGACGACACGGAACCAGCACCCATGACAGTCGAACTGTGGGACAAAATGACGCCCACGGAGAAGGCTGAGTCGGCGAGGAAAATGGAAGTCTATGCCGCTATGGTAGATCTCATAGACGTCAATATCGGCCGCGTGGTGGACTATCTCGACTCTGTTGACGAATTAGACAATACCTTTGTCCTCTTCATGTCGGACAACGGAGCTGAAGGGGCTATGCTCGAAGCTGTTCCCATGATGGGCAGTGTTGGCAGTGTCCCAAGAATCATCAACCAATACTATAACAACTCGATTGATAATATGGGAATGGCAGACTCTTATATCTGGTATGGTCCCGAGTGGGCATGCGCGTCAATGGCGCCCTCCTGGGGTTTCAAGACTTGGATCACGGAAGGCGGTATTAGATGTCCATGCCTTGTTCGATATCCTCCTTTTTCAAAAGCTGGCGGATCTCATACCGACTCATTTTGTACAGTCATGGATATTCTACCAACAGTCCTTGACTTGGCGGGTGTCCCCTTACCAGGAAGCAAATTCCGGGGCAGAGAAGTGTTCCCCGTTAGGGGCTCCTCATGGGTGTCGCATCTTGATGATCAATCTCCCGCTTTTCACGATGAAGAGAAGGAGATAAGTGGTTGGGAGCTATTCGGTCTTCGAGCTATCAGGGAGGGTCACTGGAAGGCTTTATATATGACCGCACCAAGGGGAAAGGACAAATGGGAGCTATACAACCTGAAGAACGACCCAGGCGAGTTGCACGATCTCGCTGACAATAACCCTGATATCATGGACCGCCTGATTAATTTATGGGAGATCTACTACTCAGAAACAGGAATGTTTGACCCAGGGCATGAGTTCGGTGTTACCAAGATCTAGGACTTCAACAAATATCAGCTGCTCGTTTCGCAAGGGTTAGTATTAGAATCACATCCCATTCACAGTTCTTTGTGTTAGACTCTGGTATATGCTCGCAGATTCTTTTACTGATCCCTATGTCATTATGTGACAAATGTTCTGAGCTAAACTTGTGACGGTGAGCTATATACTCTGAAGAGAATATAAAATTTGCTTGGTGTAGGATCTTCCTTGCCATCAACGACTAGAGTCCAAATTCAAACGCACTGTCTCAAAATTCGCAATCCGCATATCGTGTGGTTTCTCTACTGATACCCTTGCCCCAGGGAACAAGAAAACACTTGATCTTAGCCCAAGGTACAAAAGACAGCTGATCTAGAGGCATACTGAGGCTATACTAAATTGAACTCGCTATTTTTACTGTTTAGGATTGAGACCCTCAACTTTCTACATCGTCTACCCAAATATCGTTTGTTTCAGCTTTTCCTTCTCTCCACTGCTCTCACACATGTCACGGAACACACCCTCTTGTTGCCAAAGCTCCTTGGGAGTTCCAAACTCTGCAACCTGACCGTCTGAAAGGACAAGAATGCGATCAAAATCAGCAATGGTGCTCAGACGATGCGCAATGACGATGAGTGTGCTGTCGGTAAACTCCTCTCGAATGCTGCGCTGAATGAGGGCATCGGTAGCCATGTCGACGGCAGAAGTGGCCTCGTCAAGTACCATGATCTTAGGACGTGCCACAATGGCGCGAGCGAGACAGAGTAGTTGCCTTTGGCCTTGAGATAGATTGCCACCAGACTCAGAGATTGGGCTTGATAGATCTCGGAAGATGTTCGTATTCTTGGCAGCAAGTGTCGAGGTTGCCGCGGAGGCGGGCTCATTAGTAGGCGTCACTGGTTGTGAGTCGACAAGATGAACACGACCCAGTGACTCGCGAAGCTCATCATCTGTATTGTCCTCAAATGGGTCGAGGTTGGATCTGATTGTTCCTGAGAAAAGCACAGGATCCTGAGAGGATGTCAGCATTAATGTAGTAAAACTAAAAGCGAATACACTTACCTGAGGAATGATAGCTAGGCGTGATCGCAAACTATGCAGGTCAATTTTGGAAATGTCCAAGCCGTCGATGGTGACGCTACCAGAACGGGCCTCCAAAAATCGGAACAAGGCGAGAGTCAGAGATGACTTTCCAGCACCTGTACGCCCCACAACACCGACTCTTTCGTTATTCTTGACGTCAAAGGAGATCCCCCTGAGTACTGGCGGAAGGTCAGGGGCGTATGAAACCTCGAGATCCTTGATTTCCATTGTTCCGGAAGTAGGCCACGCAGCAGAAGGCTTCTCTCCCTCAAGCGACTCGGTCTCAAGTTCGGTGTATTCGACAACTCGCTCGGTTGAATTCATATTCAGTTCCATACCAGCATAGTTTCGAATGGTCCAAAGGATACTCTCGGCAAAATCCATGGCAAAAGACAAGGTGAAACCAGCCAAAGCAGCGTCCATACTGGGGCTCACAATGACAATTATTCCGACGATAGTCGAGAATAGGGTACCAATAAGGCCCATACGTAGACCCATCCAGCGGTTCACAAGCCACATGTAAGAGGTGATAATACTCCACGAGTCAAGCTTCTCATACATTCTGTCAAAATAGACCTGTGTCTTCTTGTAGCCTCGGATTGTCGACACACCCGCTAGGGCTGCGTTGAAGAGTTCGAAGACTGGAGACTTGCAGTTACTCTCGAGCCGCTTTAGTGGTCGTGCGCCATAGAGATATCTATTACCCAGTAGAATACCGAGCCCCAGTAGAACTATAGCTAAGGGGATAACGATGCCGGACGCGAAGAAGGCGGCCACGCAGACACCGACCAGGGATAGCAAGTTGGAGATGAACTGAGTCCAGTCCATAGTGATACGGTTATCGATGATATTAAAGTCGGACGAGAATCGATTCAGAATTCTGCCGACAGGAACAGTGTCGAGCCATCTGAGAGGAGTATGTAGGACAGTAAATAGCATCTTTTCAAAGAGTGATCGGCTCGCTTTGATAGCAAGAAAATAAGCCCAGAAGAACCTGAACGTGCCAACAATTGCGGTAGCACCGGAGATGGCAATGTAGATCCATAAGTAGTACTTCAAATCGTAGTGAGTCTCACTAGCCCTGAACTCAGGCGCAGATGTGTACGGGAAATGTTGAAGTGAGAATACTGAGGCGTGACCATGTTGCTGCTGGATGCTGCCAGCTGAAATACTTTCGTCGACATCGCCGGTCCAGATTCGAAGCCACCATGCTCGACCTGATATCAATGTTAGCAGCAAACTTGACCAAAGATTTATAATGCTCACCAAGAATGCCGACTTCATATCCAAGAAAAACAAGTGCACAAATACTCCAAAGGAGAACGCCGCCGCTGTCTTGCAGATACGTCAGATAGACGTGCTTCTTAACGACACCCCTTTCCCGAACTTCTTCCTGGATGAACTGCTTGGCGTTCTTGGAGGGCACTTTCTGCAGTGGATTATTCTCGTTATTCTCAGCTGGGTCTGTGATGGAAGCTTCCTCGGAATTGACAGCAGTTGAGGAATCCGTAGTCTCATCCTCAGAAGCTTGCTGCGCAGTCTCTTCATGCTGGCGAATCTCCTTCAAGGTCCCATCCTTGATGAAGTCAGAAATCAAACCAGCATGCAGAGCAACACCTTCACCAAGCTCCACTATGTACCTGGCTTTCGACTGCACTAAAGCAACGTGGTGAGTGACGAGGATTCGAGTACGTCCCTTGCAAATATCGCCCGTGACACACTTTTCAAAGATATGGCGGCCGACATGTGCATCGACAGCACTAAAGACGTCATCCATTACTAAGATATCAGCTCGTGAGTAAATGGCCCGAGCCAAAGTGACCCGCCATTTCTGACCGCCAGACAGATTGATGCCGTTTGCACCGAGCTCCGTCTTGTCGCCATCTGTCAAAATCTGCAGATCCTTCTTAAGAGCGCACACATCGACGACCTGGTTGTAGCGTTCCTCTACAAAAGGAAGTCCAAACAAGATGTTATCACGCAGAGATGCGCTCTCGAGCCAAGGAGTTTGGCCAACATAAGCAATAGATCCGGGAATAATCCAGTCGCCAAGGTTTGCTTGGGCATCGTGACGCTCTTCTGGGGCGATGGTGTTAGGCACATGAACAGAGCCCTCCAATACATCAGTTTCACCAAGAATGGCAGAAAGGAGTAAACTCTTTCCTGTGCCGGTCTTTCCAGAAATCACTGAAAGTTCGCCAGCGGGGAATCTTATGTTCAGACTCCTCAGGATGAACCTATCCTCATCGGGTGTTTCGTCATCTTCGGGCCAGGCAATAGATGCGTCTTCGAAGGCCACATCTGTGCCTTCGGAAAGTGTGTTCTTCATCTCGGGACCATTAAGATATGTTTGGATTCGCTTCAAGGAGACAAACGTGTCAACTCCCATCGTAATGAGTTCTGGTAGCACACCGAGCGAGACTTCCAAAGCCTTGAAAATTCCAATGCTAACGAAAGCAACAGAGGGCAAAAGTTGACCGTTCATAACAGCATAGACAGCAAGGGATGTCGCAGCAAGTAAAATGGGGCTTACGACCCAACATCCAAAAAGACCGGTATCGACAACAAAAAGCCCCCATAAGGTCTTCAGTTCTCTCTCTCGCATAGCCAAGATGCGCTTTTCCCAGCGAGTCTCTAGGGCAGCGAACTTGATCTGCCTCATTCCAAGAAGGGCTTCGTTGACCACAGCCAACTTCTCATCGCGGAGCTTCATCAACTTATCCGATCTGGATAGCAATTCTCGAGAGAAGTAGGTGTTGGCGGGAAGAGTAAGACCCCAGGCTACCAGACCAGCTGTGAAAGGAATCCATCCAATCAAGCGAACCAAAAAGAATGAGAAAAATAGCAGTTTGAAGACACTGTTGATAATCAGGAACTGGAAACCCGTGAAGTTCGAGATTCGTAACGCATCAACACCAACAAGGTTGACAATTGCCTGTCGAGACTTCAACACACTTGAGCCGTCATCGGCATCTTCTTCATTTTTCTTGTCTTCTGCTTGGTCCTGTGTTTCATCTGACTCTTTTGATTTATCCGCAGACTTGACGTTCTTGCGCCGGAGCGACTTTTCGAAGATCAGTGTTGACAATTGCGACCGAATGGGGAGAGCAATGCTCGCAAACGAGTACCAGAATACCCATCCTTCAACCCACTTTATAATATCAGTATACTGCATCAAAGTTTATATAAAGTACTTACAGCATCCAAGAGATTAAATCCAGCCATCGCAAAAATCAAAAGCCAGAGCTCCAAGTTGGATGCTCCGGACAGTCCTACATCGCGCTGTTCAAGAATGTTGATCACACGTAACATGGTCCAGAAAGGTAACAAGGCCAGGATGTTTCTGAATACAGTAAGGGAGAGCTGTACCATAAAGGAACCTTTGTATGCCCAAAACAGTGAGCGGAAGAGGCTGCCTTGAGGTTTAGATGCGAGCCAGTCCTCTTTCAAATCAGCAGCTCTCAGCGTCCGGTCTACATGAGGAACGTCGCTGGCATCCAGATCATTCTTTTTGACTGCAAAAGAAAGAAGGGGATCTATCCAGGACCACGTGTAGCGGCTGAAAGCAGAAACAGTCCATTGACCATCGACTTTTTGACCTTTGAAGAAGACATCAGGTCGTCGTGGAAGTAGCACACTGAAGAGGCAGAGAAAGATGACTGCACCGACATTCACGGCACGAAGAACAAGAGCAACTGTGTTGTCTCGAGTAAAAACCTGAGCCTCCTTAATCAATTGGGGCACAGTAATGGTGGCAACAATAAGCGAAGACCCAAAGAGCCACAGGCCAAGATCGTGGACCTTTACAGACGCATGATGGGCACTTAAGGAGATGGCATGTAGAAGAATAAGAGCCTGTTTGGAGAAGAACGTCAGTGACCATCGCAAATTGCCATTGTATTTCAAGTACTCACCCATGCCCCAGCAATGAGCCAATTCTTAAGCAAAAGCGAATCTGACTGCAAAAGCGATTGAAGTACTGAAATTGCAATCGATGTTCCAAGACCGACGGCGGACAAGGCAAGGATGAAAACTTTGGGAAGACGGTTTGAAAAGGCGGCCAAGCTTTCAGGCGTACTCTTGCCATCAGCATCCTCATAGAAGTTGTCCCGTGCAGTGCGCTTGCGTAGTTGGGTGACAGCTGTGGCTAGAGCAGGCGTAGTGGCCAATGCTACAACACCAAGGCCTGTGACGGTCAAAATCACATCGATATTATTGGGCACGCCCATGGTTGAGGCTCTCTAGGCAGATTTGCCAAGGAAGAGTCGTGGGAAAGGGACAATGGCGAAAAACGCCAGAATACAATATTTGTCGTTACCCTCTGTTATCGTTGTTGTTGTGGTTATACTTAGTCGAGTTGTAAAATCTTGGGCCAAGCTAGAAACAGTCTATACATTTGACGTGCTCGGAAACGACGAGGGAAAAGAAGGGAAAAGATAGACAAGGATTCAGCACAGGTTTTAAGAAAGACTCGAAAGCAGTCACGCCTTACGCATGTAAGCTGGCTGATGCCGCTTCAAGGATTTGTAAAAATAAAAAAAAGACGGGGACCCTTCAACTCCGTGGTGAGTGGGTTGAGTCAACGAAACAAGACGTCAGAAAGGTTCGGTTATATAATCAAGAAGTGCGGTTTCTGGACCGAGTTTAGTCTTAGTGCTTCAAGGAACCGCTCGAACAGGGTGGAGGGAAATGGTCTGGGGGGTTGGAAGAGGGACAAGGATCTGATTGCGAGGTATCTTACAAAGGTCCATTGTTGGGAACCTAGCAGATTTGAAAAAGTTCCTTTGATATCAGGCTGCCCATGACTCTTCACGGCGAGGCATCGACGATACATAAAGAGTATAGTTCGTTTCTTATGCAAGGTATGATGTGCAGAACGCGAATGCCATAGTGCGGTATCAACGGGATCCGGCTATCAAGTGTACTTCTTAGTACAGGATACTCCATATCACCCGGCACCGGGGCTCTCGGGCAAGATCCTTTGACAAGCCTCCTCTTTGCGTCTCTTGTGTTAAGCAAAATGAGGCCGGCATCGTTCAGTCACCGCTCGTCAGCCACTAGAGGTGACAATGCAGGGTCTTTTCGAGCCCACCAATCAACAACAGAAGCTATTCATGTGGTTGGCGGAGACTAACAAGGTCCACCACGATCAGCAACCATCTTGAACGATGGTTTTGATGAGAAGGATCTGGCGTTGTATCCGAAGATAGGCAGTAGATTTGATGCCTTGGGATTTTAACTTAGATTCCAGCAGCAGTATGGTGTCCTGTAAGCAGCTGCCTTGGAAATTTCGGTTGAAAAGCCTATTTCCGCATCGTGAGTAGTTGGCGATTACAGAACTCATCCAGAGCTTGGTGTAATACGGAGAGTCAAAAAGTCCACCCAGCGGGTTGGGAATGCCGTTCCCGGGACGTTTGGCCCGTGCGGCGATCGCTAAATTCAGTGGACATCTGGAAGGTGGGGGCCCGGCGAACCGTTTATGGAAGGACCTTCAACGAGCGTGCAATACTCTCCCGTCTTATCCAGCCCATTGGATTGCCTTGAACAAGCAGAGGCATGATTGAATTAAACATTGTATATTGTATAAACGGTTTTGTTTCAATATCTACTAAGAAAGCCAATTAACAGGCGTGATCTCAGAGCGGGCAAGGTCAGATATTAACAGTCTTTGTTGAGACTATTTGATGAACTCTGATGCTGTATAGAAGAATGACCGTTGCCGAAAATTCACGATCAACTTGACGGTATCTGCTGTGGCCCTTGTTGAACCATATCGACACCCATTCAGAGTTCTCGGCGACGTGACTCATCAAGCTAATCTTAGATGGTTCCCTGAGACATGCATTATTGGTGGGCGCAGGGTGCACCCATACGAGGTCTCAGTCACTTAGTCTACCAAGTAGGAAAATATCTTGAGTTTGATACTATCGGACATTTAACAAAACATTGCAGTGGGACGTCCGAGTCAAATATACAGACGCTACAGCATTATCCATCGCCATGCCAGCGTTATGCCCTTGATAATTGCGGTAGCTTGATATAACTTCTGGTCAGTACATATTGCTTGGCTACGAACTGTAGGGATCAGCTAGGCGACCACTAAACCTCACACGAACCGTTTATACAAGGTTACCTACCTAGGCACTCATAGTAGTACCTACTTACTTCTTCAATGGCTCCTGGGTATCGTGTATCGAACAGTCCTTTTCCAATCGACAGTGGGGCATGAAGGGACTGTGAAAGGCTTCATCTATTATCTACCAGATGAATGCATACTTTATTCGGACTTCACAGCCGTTGTATACAAATCCATTTTCTATCTTTCGTTCTTATACAATTTTCATAAGGCTATCCAACCCAAGATAAGAGAGTACGGAGATATGTCAACCTGGAGGGAACACACCACAGCCAGGTCTAATTGATAATATTGGCTCCTCTCACTCATGTTTACATCACCGCAATTCAGCAACCTAAAAGTTTCTCTCACTTGGAACACACGGCACATATTTCAAACACATGCATTCTGGATAAAACCGATATCGATGTACTGAAATGCTCAAACCCGTAGTGGAACACCAAAACTCCACTCTTTATCACATCCAGATGAGGGGATGCCGCAATGGCAAAAGGCGATGACGCCTTCCACCTTGTACCGCGGGCAATTATGGTCTTCCATGATACCCCAAAAATGGTTTCAAAACAAAAATTGGCGCCTTTAGAAGACCCAACCTTTGGATGACCTTTACCCGCTTCGACTTCTCCAACCTCGGGCTTCCGTCCGCTCTTCCTCGCCTCCGTCGTCAATGAATGAATGAATGGGTGGGTGAATGGATGGATGGGTGGGTGAATGGATGGATGGGTGGATGAATGGATGGATGTTAAGAGTCAGTAATTCTTGTATGAATAGACATCCACCATGACCAGCACAGACTCTCGGGTCCCAATGTCATACTCATTCGACCTTCGTGCGCCCATCATAAGAGACAATACAACAACCGTGTTACCGACCACATCTGCAACATCGCCGGGCTTCTCCTGCAACTCGCCGGAAGAAACCACCATCCAAGACGGCCAAGATCACGATAATGCCCAATCCCAAGGATCGGGAAAACGACAGCGGCGGCTTACCAATGCCGATTTTGCTCGCAGGAAACGCGCTGTGACGGCCTGTCAGTTCTGCCGTGTCCGTAAGACAAAGTGCGATAATGTTCGTCCAACATGTGGCTTTTGCGTGCGACACAGAGCCAAGTGCATCTACTTAGACGCAGACAGTGAGATGGGAGATGACAGATCGGAAGATGCAGTTTCCAATCGTCAGATACTAGACCGCTTAGATGAAATAAAGGAGATACTCCAGAAAACCAACGACTCACCTCAACCTTTCTTAGACTTTGAGCCCATACTTCCTAATATCGAAGCCCCTCAAACACCTGCAGCTGGCAGTCCATGGACAAGGTTCTCTTCTGGTGCACAATACGGAACACAAAAGACATCAAAAGTGCAACCGTACGAATCTGAACGGCTACCCTTTGCTGCTCTACGTTGTGAATCCCTGCTTCAATGGCCGGCACTCTGCAACATTATCCCGAGCGATGCCCGTGGCGTTGACTCATTCCCGCTAAGTCAAGGGTACAAAGAAAACAGCGCACAGAAACCAAAGAGTACTGGGAAGGGTATCGATGAATCCTCATTTGTCCCTCTGTGTCGAAAGTTTCTCGCACATGTGCATCCCCGAAATCCGGTTCTGGACGGACAGCAACTCATAAGGCATGCTCGTACTGCAGAAGAAAATGGTCTGAAATGGGACACTTCATCCTGCCTCGTTGTAAGCCTGCCATTTATCTTCATATCCTATCAACCTAACAGTTTTAGCTTTTGTCATGTGCTCTGGCTGAATATACTGGCTTTTGGATAAAGCCAAATGAGTATCTGGTCCCGCCAACCCGGGAGCAGCTTCGACAAAGAGACGACCCCGACCAGGATCCCAGGGCTGAACCATACTATGCAGCAGCACAAAAGAGGATGGGTCTTCTTGGGAATACTATTGAAGATATTCAGTGTTTTGTCTTGGCGACCATATTGGAGAAATTTGCCTTTCGCCCTTTGAGGGCGTGGTACTACATTCAACAAGCCTGTTCCCGTCTGGAGATTCATCTCCGCCAGCGTGGTGAAAAACCTCGAGCGCCTTTTCGGCAGAACAATCCAGCAGACTATCATTTAGAGCAGAGACTCTTCTGGACCTGCTTTCGAGCAGAAAGGTCAGTAATGACCACCGATATATTTGGTAGTTGAGTGTTAATTCGTTTGCAGTGAGCTTGTCTTTGAACTAGGATTGCGACCAAGTGCCCTCGAGAGCTTCTCATACCCAGAGCCGCTTCCAACACCCCCAGAAGGTCTATTAGCCGCAACTGGGCAGACTCCAAGAAGTGAAGGCTCGCATATCGATCACGATGAGGAGCAACGCTATGTTGACGAGCGAGGGTGGTACTACTACCTGTCCGAAATTTCCATCCGGCGTATGATAGACGAGACCTTGAACCTTTTGTACAGGAATGGAGAAGAGTATTGGATGAAGCACCCAACATACTTGATTCGTCAGTGCCATGAATCTGAGCAGCAGATATCGCAGTGGTAGGTTTCTACTTACCTTAACGTGGCCTATAAAGCTAACGCACGAGTTTCAGGCATTACCATCTTCCTGCTGCAGTTCAGTTTGAAAAGGATGAACTTCCAGAAGAGGAATTTGCATCTGCTCTTCAAGGCAGGGCATTCCTTTGGCAAGAGTATACGCTTCGCCCTATCTTCTATCACCTGCTGCACTGTCCTCAAGATGACCCAATCTTTCCTCGGGTGCATACCCTAGCACTCAAGGAACTCGATATCTGCGCCAAAATGATCCATCGTCTCGCTTTCCAAGGGCGTCATGGCGGTACATGGCTAATATCGCGGAAGATCTTCCTAAGCGCATGTATCGTTCTTGCTGCTGCCTCTAATTTACACAGAATTCACCCTCCTGATCAGTGGCAGATGCTCATTGAACTTGCAATACACACACTAGATCGTTGGGCTGTGGATGCTATGGATGTTAGGCAGATGGCCGAAATTTTGAGACACATGTATCACCAAGTATGAACAATAATACATCAACTTAGTTTATAAGTAATAATTGAATAATCGTAATTTGTTATAAACTTCATTTTTTCACATAATAGATCACTAGGTTTCGTGTATTCCGGTAGATAGAAGACCCTGTAGGACCATTCGCACTGTTTGTATTTCATTGGTTGCATCTTGCTGTCGTCACAAAATTTGTGTAAATCATGGAGTTTGGTTGTATTCAATCTGGGGCTCATAAATCGTTACTGGTACGGAAGGCCAAATCGATATCTATGCCAAAATTCATCTCTTAGTAGGCCGACCCTATACCATACAGTACTATAGTTAATATTCCTTATAATATAATATAAGCTTTATAAATATAAGGCTAACTAATTAAAATCCCTTACTTAAGGGTAATTATATACTTTATATAACTTTATAATAATTATTATTAATCTTAAGTTTAGCTTTATTTTTATTCTCTAAATCTATTATACCTTATAAAGTAAGAAATCCTTACTTTTAGT
>JAAVUA010000296.1:0-27911 GCA_014898875.1 Fusarium miscanthi
TTACAGTAGTATGGGAGGTATCTATGAGAACCGGGCTCTCTAAATGGCAGCGGGACACTTTTGAAGGTGACGCCCCCCCAGAGGACGCTTGGCAATAGCGTAGGCTACGACAATACAAATGATACAGCACCCAGTCTTGAAATGATCTGTCCCCTTGTGAGCCAAGACACGAGTTACCATTTCTTAACAAACATCAAGTGCACCGAACGAAACAAAACTCGGTCTCTATTCGATTGCTGCCAGCATTCATCCACAACAGGTTCGCCGGACGGACATTGAACGCGTAGATCCCTTTGCGACTCCGACCCAGAAATGCGATACAGATAAGAGCTCCTAAAGATTCGACGGCCTCCCACGCCATACAACCGAAAGAACAAAGACGAACGCCGAATACCACGACAGGGAACACGAGGGAGGAAAGTATTACAATTAGAAAAGCACGACTACGAAAAGAATCGTAAACGTCCTCATATCACCGCCACAGCATGTCTGAGCAGCACCGCTAGCTTTCATCCTCCATTCTTCACCTTTGAACACAGCACCTTTTCTATTCCTCCTCATCGCCAGGAGCTTAGCCAGGGATGCCGTCCTCACCACGATATCGAGCTTCCGACCCACCCGACTCCTCCGCGAATGACTCCGATTCCGATCTTGATCTAGATATTCAGGAGCTCGACCCAATATCAACTACTCCAGCTCCAAGGGGTAACGAGCGCCCTTCAACCGAGCCACAGACATCGCGGATAGCGCTGCGAAATCTGCGCATGGGTGGAGTGCGGCGAGCTGGAAAGAGGAATCGCGGGTATGGCGACCTCGGCCAGGATAGAGACGGAAACGACGAACATTCGCAGGCATTATTAGGGGAACACAACAGCAGTGCGTCTCGATGGTCGGAAGGAAGCGGTTACAATGAGGACGATCAACCACTACTAGGGGGCCAGCCTTCGCAAAGCCGGAAGTCCATGAACTCGGATCGAGTATCTTCACGGTTACGACTCCCTAGTTTCATGTCGGGCTCGAAGAAACCAGAACCGAGCGATGCTGAGGACCAAGAGGACGACGACCCATCCTCCTCTCGGCATGTGGCTGTGGGCTCGACTCAACCTGTACGATTTCCAAACAACATCATCTCAAATGCCAAGTACACAGCCTTGACGTTTCTTCCCATCACCCTCTATAACGAATTCTCATTCTTCTTCAACATGTACTTTCTTCTCGTGGCATTGTCGCAGGCGATACCCGCCCTGAGAATTGGCTACTTGTTAACATACATTGCACCATTGGCGTTTGTACTCTGTATTACCATGGGAAAGGAGGCCTTCGATGATATTGCTAGACGGCGAAGAGACACTGAAGCGAATTCAGAAGAGTACAACATTCTGGTTTTTCAGGATGCCGACTCCAATCTTGCCCCTGTACGCCAACGAAAACTGCTCAAGTCTGAGGTGTTACAGAAGCACTCTAGGAAGAAGTCAAAGGGGGCTCGAGAGAATTTGTCAGACATTCTGGAGGAAGACGGTGCCGAGGCGCCCCCACCATCCTCACGAGTTGTCGAAGTCAGCCGCAAGTCAAAAGACTTGAAAGTTGGTGATGTTCTCAAACTTACAAAGGGTCAACGTGTACCTGCAGATGTTGTCATATTAAAATGCTTCACTTCCGAGGCACCAGCCCCTGCACCAATTCCCGAAGAAACAACAGAGGAGGATACCTTGTTGGCGTTCGACGGTGAAGATCCCCAAGCAAAGGGGAAACAACCCGCAGAAGCGCCACCAGAGCAAGATACTGAAAGCGGACCAGGAGGCGAGACCTTTATCAGGACCGATCAGTTGGATGGTGAGACGGATTGGAAGCTCAGACTTGCTTCACCGCTTACGCAAAATCTACCAACGGAGGAGTTTGTTCGTCTGCGCGTGACCGGTGGAAAGCCGGACAGGAAGGTAAACGAGTTTCTGGGCACAATTGAGCTGGTCGAATCTCGAAAGGATGCATTGGCACACCATGCGACAGTGCAAGACTCTGACGCTTCCCACACGGCTGCTCTGTCAATAGATAACACAGCATGGGCCAATACTGTCATCGCCTCGCAAGCTACGACACTGGCCGTCATCATGTACACAGGTCCTCAGACGCGATCTGCTCTATCGACAGCTCCATCCCGTTCCAAGACCGGCCTGCTCGAATACGAGATCAACTCTTTGACGAAGATCTTGTGCGCGTTGACATTGGCTCTTTCCATCATCCTGGTCGCACTCGAGGGTTTCGGAAACACCAAAGACAATGTGTGGTACGTCAAGATCATGCGATTTCTGGTTTTGTTCTCTACTATTGTTCCCATCAGTCTGCGTGTGAACTTGGATATGGGCAAGAGCGCATATTCCTGGTTTATCCAACGCGATCCTGGCATGCCTGGAGCAGTTGTTCGAACTAGTACCATACCTGAAGATCTCGGTCGAATTGAATACCTGCTCAGCGACAAAACTGGTACATTAACCCAGAATGAGATGGAAATGAAGAAGATTCACGTTGGTACTGTGTCTTACGCCAACGAGGCAATGGACGAAGTGTCAACGTATGTTAAACAAGGCTTCTACATCCCGCCATCCGCAGACGCTGCTGCCCAGAACATGCTTATCACTCCGTCATCCACATACACCAGCACTACAACTATGGGCACGACACGTACAAGGCGAGAGATTGGCACGCGAGTTCGAGATGTAGTTCTGGCACTCGCCCTTTGCCATAATGTCACACCTACTGTCGACATTGAGGATGGCAAAGAGGTTACTGGATATCAAGCATCGTCCCCTGACGAGATCGCCATTGTCAAGTGGACAGAATCAGTCGGGCTGAGACTTGTGTACCGAGATCGCAAGAGTATGGTATTGGAATACACGAACAGTAAGAGACCGGTGGTTCGCGTGCGAATCCTCGATGTTTTCCCTTTTACTTCCGAAGGCAAGCGAATGGGTATCATTGTTCACTTCCACGAAGACGTCAAGGTGAAGAATCCGAGTCTCTCTACTGGCGAAATCTGGTTCTTCCAGAAGGGTGCTGATACAGTCATGAGCTCCATCGTTGCAGCGAACGATTGGCTCGACGAGGAGACCGCCAATATGGCGCGCGAAGGCTTACGTACGCTAGTCGTTGGTCGCAAGAAGCTCTCATACGATCAATACAAGGAGTTCTCGGCTCGCTACACAGAAGCCTCGCTTTCGATCAGCGGGCGCGATGCTGGCATGCAGCGGGTGGTCTCGCACTACCTGGAACATGATCTGGAACTAATCGGCGTGACTGGTGTTGAGGATAAGCTGCAGAAGGACGTGAAACCCTCTCTGGAGCTCCTCCGCAATGCTGGTATCAAGATTTGGATGTTGACTGGTGACAAGGTCGAGACTGCCAGATGTGTTGCTGTCAGCTCCAAACTGGTGGCTCGCGGCCAGTACATCTATACAGTGTCCAAGCTCAAGAAGAAGGATAACGCCCAAGAACATCTTGACTTTCTCCGGAGCAAGACAGACGCTTGTCTCCTGGTAGATGGCGAGAGCCTGGCTCTCTTTCTGACACACTTCCGTCTTGAGTTTATCTCCATCGCCGTCCAGCTGCCCACCGTTGTTGCTTGCCGTTGTTCGCCAAACCAAAAAGCCGAAGTCGCCAAACTCATCCGCGAGTATACCAAAAAGCGCGTATGCTGTATCGGCGATGGTGGCAACGATGTCTCAATGATCCAAGCTGCTGATGTTGGTGTTGGCATTGTTGGCAAGGAGGGTCGACAGGCTAGTTTGGCGGCAGACTTTTCTATTGAGCAGTTCTGTCATCTGGTCAAGCTATTGGTCTGGCATGGCCGTAACAGTTATAAGCGAAGTGCTAAGCTCGCGCAGTTTGTCATTCACCGTGGTTTGATCATTGCTGTATGCCAGACTATGTACAGTATTGCCATCAAGTTTGAGCCCGAGGGTCTATACAAGGTAAGCCGTGGACTTGATTGGACTTGATTTCTCCGTTCATGACAACTGACGATAGTAGGATTGGCTACTTGTGGGCTATGCTACTGTGTATACTGCAGCCCCTGTGCTGTCACTTGTGTTGGACAAGGACGTGGACGAGAACCTTGCCAACCTCTATCCTGAGCTCTACAAGGAACTCACTTCTGGACGATCTCTATCGTACAGAACTTTCTTCGTTTGGGTCTTTGTATCCATCTACCAAGGCGGCATGATTCAGGGCTTGTCACAGATCCTCACTGAAGTCGACGGGCCCAAGATGGTTGCTGTCAGTTATACTGTTCTAGTGCTCAACGAACTTCTCATGGTGGCCATTGAGATCACTACATGGCATCCCATCATGATCATTAGCATCATCGGCACTTTCCTCATGTATATCGGCTCCATACCTTTCTTGGGCGGATACTTTGACCTTCGCTTCTTGATAACATGGTAAGTCGCCCTTCATTTGTTGAGTCATATCTACTAACATCTGCTCAGGGGATTCGTCTGGCGCGTACTAGCCATTGGTGCTGTTTCACTGATCCCGCCATACGCGGGCAAGTTGATTAGGAGGACAATGAAGCCTCCGTCGTATAGGAAAGTTCAGAGCCACTAGAGGAACATGTCATAAGTTTGGAGTTTAGTGTTGGCGTTGGGTTCACGTAGAAGGCACCATTGTTACATAGTGTTACATGTTTTATTTGTACCCAATAGATGATGCCTACGCCTCTTTATGAGTACTTTGAATTATAATGCATTATACGAGACGATCTTTACAGTGGTTTTACATCTTGAGGACTAGCCAATCTCTCGCCAGGAGAGGGTGCTGTTTTTGCAGATAGCCAACTATACCAGATATCGGACCTTGGGTCTGCTGGCCACCTAACCATATCTTGGGCCCGGCATAGTACTCAATGAAACCGTCGGGGCCAGAGACGATAAGCAAGTTTTTCCCGCGGGTGGTGCCTTCAGAAGGTTTGCACACACAACCAGGCCCTTCAGCGATGGCAAATTCGGAGGCGTGAACATGCATTGCTTGATCGTGGAATCGACAGCCTGCTTTAAATGAAGTAGCGGTTCCTGGCGATGCTGCAATAGCATTGCTAATATCCCTATCCTGGAAGCGAGTCCCCTCCTCGTCAACAACGATCTGAATCCTTAGACGGTCACCGTAGGTCATCTTGAGGTCTTGCAAGCGTTTTGTAACAGGGCTAGGGCTCTCGACCTCAGTGCCCAGTGGGGTGGGCTTCTTTTCTTGCCAAAACTTCCACGGTGATTGCCGAGGAGGAGCACTTTTTTGAACCTCTTCTCTCTTCCTTACAGCCCAGAGAAGGTCAACGCTTGAATTTTCGTTTGCCTCCAAGACAGCCTTCGCTGCTTGTATGCCAGGCACTACACCTGTACCGCCGGCAAGGAAGACAAGACGAGAGTGCTCACCCAATCGCTCCGCTAGTTCAAAGCCAACGTGTGGACCACGCAGGAAAACATCTTCTCCAACCTGTCTCCGTCCTAGATAGTTGGACATTTCACCGTCGCCAACAGTGCGGATATAAAACCGCAGCGAGCCATCTGTAGGATCCTCAGTAGACAGTGGAGGCAGGGGCGTATAATGTCGAGAAATTTGCACCTCAGGTTGCTTGAACTCCACAGACCAAAGAGGGTACCTCCAGTGGTTATCTGAGAGGTTCAGATATGGTAGAGAAGGGTTTGGTGTGCGTGGGACTGCGGTAATGACGAATGAGGTTGGTGAGATGACCTCGCGAGCTGTGATGCCATAGGGAACAAAGGTTATCTCGTTGAGAGTGCTAGGTCGAGACGGCGGCGTCAGGAGATAGTAACCGCCGCCGACCAAAACTATACCGACGACTATTAGAGAGGGAAATATTCGTGATTGAAGAGGTCTAGAAAAGTGTGGTTTTTGAGAAGCGTGTTGCCGAGGTGGTGATGAGGTTGAGAGGCCCCGTGATGAGATTTTTAGAGGCTGTGGCTTGGCTATAGATGAAAGGCTCTGCAATTGACCACATTTTGAGAGAATTCGTCGGTTCTGGGTGATAGATCGCGATATCCTTGTGAATATCCTCGATGTGGCTCTCATCTTATCGGTTGGTGGTGAGTGCATCAGTTTTGATCTCAGAGTTTTTCAGCCGTCTTATTGAGCTTTCATATCTAGAATGAAACCACCTGAGGTCAAAACAGACTAAATAAAGCGGATGTACTCAGACGTTCAAGTTGGTCCTTGTGGTCCCGTCCTTTTCAGTATCTTCAGGAGTACCTTGAGCTGATGGTCACCAAAAATTGCACCTGGAATCACTAGATCAAGGTCACGTGGATCACTCGAATCGCCTCAACATGTACACATGGCCATCATGATTGAATACAATTCGTAAATAAGTAGCGCATGGTAATGCCTTATATATTGCATATTTATATTGGAGAGGTTTTTTTGTTCATGTGTCTCGAACCTGGGGTATCTAACCATCTATCAATACATATATCTCTTACATCCTCAACATCTTATGCTCAGCATCAATACCTCCTCTAAACATATCTGCAACCACATTTCCCCTCAGAATAGTCTCTTTTACAATACCCTCCACATTCTTTGGATCAACTCTTCCATACCAAATTCCGCATCCAGCCAAAGGATGAGGCTCATCGCCCATCTTCAGGCCTGGAGGCAGATAAATGATGACGTTGCCGGCAAACTTATGACCTCCGATATGACTGATCAAACCAACTCTAGCTGTAGTCTCACCTTTACCGGCTTCCCCCTGTATTCTTTGTCTGTCGTTGAGACTAACTTGCACGGGTCCTTGCAAGACGTCAAAACCCTCCATTTTCAACTTGTCCTCAAACTCAGTTTGCAGAACAGGTGCCATGATACCGCATCTCGCATCACGTCCTGTATGTCCACATATTAAGACCAAAACATCGCGAACATCTTGAACGCCTGGCAGTAGTCCCTGATACCCTTCTTTGCGGGTCAAGCGATCCCGGTGTATAGGTGAGAGACCTTCATGTGCAGGGTGAAGCTTCTTGGGGAGCAGGAACCCCTTAGCTAATGCTTCTACGCTGTCAAACGACACCCGCGGTAGAAAAGGGACGTATTTGAAGCTTGGGACCAAATACACGGATGTGGTCTGAACTTCAGGACGTGGTGAAACAGAGCTCGGAAACGACGAGTTGAGAACAGAAATATTATGAAAAGGCTATATTGATCAGTAAGATAATGCGCATATAATAAGAGAGCACCAACATCGCTATAGGTCCCCCCACGTCCAAACAACTCTTTCAGATCCGCAGCGAGGCAATCGCCGCCATCATCATCCTCTATTCTCGATGGCCAATCTGCATTTCCTGTGCATACTAGTACATGCTCCGCATACCCAGCAATTGCGCCTTTGAGAGGCCCCTCACGGTCCAGAGGAAGATCCTCCGGCATAGCAGGAGTAGCCGCGCATCCGCATGTCGGCTCCGGGCATGTTGCGACAGTCTGGAAGGGCGGAGGAGGCGGAGGCCGGGTTTGCCGTGTCTGTTGAGCAAAAGTTCGCCTGGACGCTGATGATAAGCTGAAGAGACAGCATCTTGTCAAGTTTATTGACGGCCGGAGAGACATGGTAGAATATGAGATATTAAGGTCGTGGCTTATGAACGAGACTTCGCTTTTATGCTTATGACGCCTCCAATAACCCGAATATCACGGCCCGGTGTTTTGCGATAGACATACATCATCATTTTCGCCTCGGTCTCCGAGATTCATATAGAATCCCCCACTTTCCGGTCCAGCCGGCCCCCCACGTATCGAACCGATTCATTAATAGATGATTGCTAATACCAACGGAATCACGAATCAAGCCGTCAAGGAATATGGTTGAATGCACTGTCTTGCGCGATGTATAATGAAACTCGAAACCGAACCGGCTAAAACCTTCAACTCCCATCACCCGTTTCCAAATGCTACATACAATCTATCCAATAACGTAACACCACAATGCAAGCTACAATATGCAATGGATCCCAAACTCAGACACGGGTATAGCAAGCCTTGCGGCCGTCAAGCCTCTCAAGCCCATGCTCACACACCTATACACCAACTATACATGAGTCAAAGACTCAGAAGCCAGCCATTGTCCCCTTCTCATCACAGTATCCCGGGTGCTTAGGTTCCGCAGTGGCCCAACTCATCACAGTGAGTGTGGTTGCGTATGCCATTGCGATAAATCCAAAGATACAGAGTAGGATGTCGGCCATCTTCCAGAACTTGGTACGGGCAATCGCCTTATAATGAAGCATAGGCTAGAAGAAACAGTCAGTATTGCACATCGGATCTTTCGACATTTCAAACTCACAGGATAGATAAAGACGAGTGGAATGCAGGCAAAGTTACCAACAAGAGCAACAAACTTGTCCAGATGGTCGGCTCCAAGCCAAGCAATGGCCGCGCAAAGCATCACCACGAAGAAACGGAAGACGTTCTTCTGCCACTTGACCCAAGGATTATACTTGCCACTGCGAGTAAAAAGCTCTGTTTCAGCGATGCGAATGGCAGGGAAGATCTGCAACGGCGTAGAAAGCAAAATGGCAACAGAGTACAAGAACTGAACTCCGTTGACCATCTTGTTGTCCTGAGGCAAGTTGAGCAAGACAACAGTTTCGGTGTGAGAACCATAGGCAGCATAAGAGATGGCACCCATGCCAATGAAGAGGACTGTGATGATAATCATAACAATGAGAAGAACCCGAGGAAACTTTTGAGGGTGTCTCATCGACTCCTGAACGGGAATGATGAGACCAATGCCTTCAAAAGTAAAAATCGCAGTTCCGATGAACAAAGTCCAGTCCTTCTTGTTGAACATGATGATATCAGAGATACCATTTGCGTTGAGAGTCAGAATATCGTAGTACAGAAGGTAAGCTAGACCAATCAAAATAAAAGCATCCGCGACTAGAGCGGTAAATGCTAGCTTTCCAATGTCTCGTAGAAGAGCAAATGGCAGGAATATGAGCATCTGGATAAGAATGAGCCACTGGATACTGATCGAGGACTTGCAGTCGGAAACAGCCCTGACGAAGGCCTGTAAATTGGCGGCAGTGAATACGGTATAAGCGGCAACGAAACCAATCTGGCTGATGACAATAGAAGCCAAAATGAGGGTACGCATATGCTTCCCGTAAAGTGCACCACCCAAATCACCAAAAGAGCCTCCAACCTTGAGCTGTGTTTGTACGAGAAGCACAAAGCAGTAATAGCTCAGAGCGGCAACGCCAAAGAGAATCAGGTTGCTGAAGAGCATACCTCCGTTGAGATAGGCTCGAGGAAGGAAGAGGACACCGGTACCGACAAAGGACTTGAGAAGCAGCAAGGCTGCGTTCATGGGACTGTTGTTTCCAGTGCCACCGCGGACCTTGCGCTTGCGCCTGCGTCTTGAAGGTGTCAACAAGGCACTATCCTCCATAGGCTCTCGCTCATCGTCGGAGTTGTACTCGTCTGTGTCTTCTCCGGATGAGAAGTACTCGTTCGGTCCTAAGTCTTCGTCATCCTCCTCCAGTTCCTCGCCAGCGAAGTGGCCATAAATCGTCAAGAATTCGAGGAAGCTTGAGGTGAACAATCTCTGCTGGCCCGGCGCAGGAGAGGCGTGGCCGTCCTCAGGATGACCTTGAGGACCAGGGCTTTGGACGCTACGACGGAGATGGTTTCTTCGGAAGCCACCAGGGACCTTTATCGAGTTTATGTCAAGTACCTCCGCCTCGGGCTCAGGCCGGCCCAAATCGAAACTCTTGCTGCGGTTGTACTTTGCTCTCGCTTCTGCCTGTTCGGTCCACTTGTAGATACCTCGAGTCACATCACCTCCCTGCAACTTCAAGCTGGAGAACTCGTCCTCGCCGAGTCCCGCACCGCCGATTTCGGCTGGCTGCTTGCCCTTCGAATTACCTTGAATAGATGACTCTTCTGAGCCTGGATTCTCATCCGAGGGTTGGACTAGATGACGCTTGACAATCTCAGGATCTTCGTAAGGTGCACTGGTGCCCAAAGCATTTTGTGACCGTGAATTGAAAGATCCATAGTTGGTCGGTGTCCCCGAATTTCGACCGCCGAGCAGAGGAGACTGTGAGCGAATCGGAGGAGTAGCAACGCGAGCTGCGGGAGTGCCATGTCGCGGAGGAGACTGGCCTAGAGAGTTGGAGAGGGCAGCGGCGAGAGCGGATACACCAGGTCCCTGGGCGCTGGTCCCGCTTCCAGGCAACTGGGTGAAATCCTCGAGATTCTCGGCACGTGGAGCTGCATCAGGTCGTGGCGAGCCTCCTCTGGGAGGTGTAGTTCCAAGTTGTGACGGGATGGGAGAAGCAAGACGCGCTGTCAAATCAGCTCGAGGGACCGAAGCGGAAATCGATCGAGGCCGGAAGCTCGAGGGCGAAGCAGACCTAGGGGGCTGTTCAGATGGGATTCTCGAAGGAGAAGCCATTTTTCAGTCCGATTGAAGGCCTGAGAAGCCTTATCGCATAGTCTGAGCGGTGTTGACAGCAGTTTTGAGTCGCGAACAGCGGTAATGACGCAGCAGGCAGATGACTGGCGGGATGCCCAGCAACACTGATAAGACAGTCGAAGAACTGAGTAAGTCAACAAAAAGAATGACGGCAAAGAATGATGACCAAAAATGTTCTCGGGAAAAAAGGCTATATGAATATGCCACGCTTGGTCGGGTGATAGAATCAATTGAGAGGTCCCGGAATTTCTTGTTGGAGTGAAGAGGAAGCGTGAGATAAGGGCTTAGCCAAGCCGTAGCATACAGGCTAAGGCTAGGTAAGGTTACAGGCTCCAAGCTGCAAACTGCTTATGCCCAGGCTGGTAGCTGCCCTGAACGGTGAAGCTTAGACGCAGGGAGGGCCCAGCCTCTGGGGTCTGGTGACTACTGAGTAAGGGCAGGTGCCGAGCCAAGCTAGGCTAATAGTGGAGGTATTGGTTGTGGACTCCACGGGTCAATACTTGGCAATAATAGCCACAACTGTACGGAGAGGTGGCTTGTACATCATTTATACCTAGTAGTAGGTATTAATACTAATATACAAATAAGATGATAAAGTGTTTGAAAACTAAGTGAGCTTATATAAGCTGTGATAAGTCTCTACCTAGATGCGGAGTATCATATCATGACTTCCATGTCTGCCGTCGAGTAATCTAGGTATGGGCTCATCCAGAACCAATGGATATCGGCAAGCAAAATGCTTTGAAAGGAAATCCAACCATTTGCCTGCAACCTTATCTCTAGGGTTGTACTACACCTACCAAATTGGGGTCGTAATGACCGAGTCAAATACCTTGGGATGCCGATGAGTAACGTTTCAGGAGGATTTGTTTACGAGTGTTGATCTCTTGTCCGCATATGATTTGTTCCGGCACAATATGCTCATCACTATCACCAGTTTCGACACCAGTTGCTCTCTGTTCAGCTCTGTCCAGAATATCCATATGAAGCCTCGTCTCTGAAAACACTTAGCCATAACCTTGAATTATATCAACATTCAATCTTGGCTGTGCAACCCCACGACAATAATCAATGTACATTATTATTACCCGTCACTTGGTGCGATGAAGCGGGCACGTTTATGCTGTCACGCTCAGTGGGGGCGTCACGGCCCTTCTGAGTCGAGTCAGATGAATGGGGCGACATGTGAATAGATATTTCTATATCTCACATCAGAGATCTCGATCTCTCGTCTTGGTTTTTGTGTTTTACTAACATAAGTCTCGCCTTTCTCTCTAGGTACCTAGCCATACGACGAACATAGGTAGCATTCAAAACCTCGGCAGCAGAAGCACCGACAGAAGGTTGAATTTCAAGGCGGATTTCCTTCGGCATGGCCTACGTCATTTGGTAATACCTACAACGCCTATCGCGGTGCGAAGTTGCACCTTATGGTTCACTTAGTACCTAGTAGGTATGAGTTCTAGCATAACAAGCCACGCCAGCTTCTAGGTGCAAGAAAACTAGGGACTTTGACCTTAAGTGAAGCAAAGACTTTAGTATGTAGATAAGTTATCATAACCTCATGAGGTTTTTCGAAAAGGTTATTTTGTCACTTAGCATCAATTTCTCAAGTTTTCTTGCCTCCCCTAGATATAACTTAAACAGGAGGAGCATTGCTGAGACAATGCTTATACTTGAGTCTAGGAGCAAGCTGTCCTTATATGAAGAGTTCCCTGTTTCTTATTTTCCTCCAGGTCATCCGAGGTGTTATGGTAATGGTTCTACGTTATAATAGCTTGTAATGTTGCTACAGATAGGACTAGTATCTTGCATTAGCTGACTGGCCCTCTATTCCGCACTAGCGTAGTTCTCATTGGGTGGAAGGCCCTGGTGGGACAGGGGCACCAGGGTTTGGCGTCTTTGATCTGTGACAAGTGAAAGTAAACATTGGAAACGAAAGTCAACATTGACATTAACCAACTTCGTCCAATCTTATCCTGCCACAATTAGGTGGTCAACAACACAACACGACCAACGAGGAGGATAAATGTTACTTCAACGTCTATGATCGCTTATGCGAATGACTTCCCTCCTTTGCTCGGGCATTTGATATCGCATTCGCGCCTACACGCAACGCACCGCAACGCACCGCAACATGTTGGGTTGGATGTTGAGGCGCGGCGAGAACGCGCCAGAACCGGTTAATGATGGAGGTATATATCACATTCAGACATGATAGCAGTTGAAATAATTGACTTCGCTTGCTAGACACCACGCAAATTGATCAGCCTGACACCCCCGCGCCTGTTTTCGCTGCTAGAGCGTTCAAAAGTGCATTATTTGGAACTCCAGCGCGACCTACCAACCAAACTACCAGGGCAGTAGCAAAAAACAAAAACGACAGGACAGACGAGATGTCTCGAACCCCGCCTCGACCGCAAGGAATTCTTTTGACCCCAGGTACCGGAACTACGAGACGAAAGCGCGTATCTTTTGGACAAGACGTCAAGAAGAATAACAATCTCAGCAAAGAGCCAGAAACGCGCCAGCGCACACGACTAAACGACGCTTTGGAAAAGGCTTCCAAATCAGTAAAACAGAAGAACACAACACAGCAAGACCAGGATGACTCTTCAGATGAGTGGGAAGAAGCTGATGACGAGGACTACTGCACACACGACATTACGGTTGATCTTAACGAGCCTCACTCGCAGTCGGGCAGATACTGGAAGGAAGAATTTGAGAAATACCACGAAGACGCAAAGGCCGAAATGGAGAAGCTCCTCAAGTACAAGCAACTGGCGAAATCGTATGCCAAGCAAAAGGATGCTGAGGCAATCGAGCTCGCAGTCAAGCTCAAGGAAGAACAGCAAAAAGTGATTGAGATGGAAAGGCAGATTGCTGAAGGTGCTTCCAAGATTGCTTCGAAACGAGTAGACAGATCAGACGAAGTCAGTTCTGAGCTTTTATCGACACTCACGAAGCAAACAGCCCTGGCAGTGCAGTATCGAACACGCGTTCAAGAGCTTGAAGACCAACTTGAGGAGTTCCTTCGAGAGCGGGAAGACGATGCCGATCCTAAAGACCGCAAGCGACGACAAGCGACATCACCCAGGACGCAGAAAACCCTTATTGAGACACAGCGCGAACTGAGGCGAGCCCGAATGCAAGTCAAGGAAGTTGGCGAACTTCGTGAGCAGATATCTTCTCTAAAAAGTCAGCTCAGAGCGGCGGAGAAGCGTGCTACCCAGGCTGAGGCAATGAACGGAACGAAGAGTACACAAGAAAAACCCGAAAACGAATCGGTGCGCGAAGGGTCAAGAGCACAAGAACTACGCGCCCAGCTTCGTGAAGCAAGGGAAGAAAATAGGAATAAGGATGAGGAGCTACGACAGCTAAAACAAGAATTCGAAGCCTATCGTAATGAGACTCAAGCCCACAATGCGGACACCAATGGAGTTTTAGAACGGGCGCACACGAAGATTGCGGAACTCAAGAAGGAAATTAGGATCCTCAAGGCTGGGGACAATGATGCTCTTGAGCAGAACGACAACGCAGCTCGGCCTAAAAGCTGGCATGTTCAGACAGACGAGGCCACAAAGCCCAGAAACATCGATGTAGATGACAGCACCAAGAATCGAAGGCATAACATGGAACGACGAAGCTTTGACTTGACCGAGCTTGGAAATGACACCATGGAGCTCAAGGCGACAGACCCAAACCTGCCCTCATTACGCCAAAAGTTTCACGAGGACGCTGTGCCAAAGGTCACCAAATCGGATATCGGCACGTCAAAGCCAATACCGTCAAGTCTTGGTGATAAGCCAGACATTCGCCGGCCTAGATGGCAGCCATTCGTTCCGCGATCACCAAGGAATAGAGCATATCTTGGCGAAGAAATCACTAAGCGAATTGAGAATGGGGGTGCGACTCCCGGCCGAACTGGCTTGGATGACATCGCCGCGCCTGATCTGCCCGCCTTGGCCAAGTCAATCGCTCGCTCGAAGCGGATCACATCTGGCGAGAAACCTGACGAAAGGATTGACTTGCTCCACGACCACTATGCGCGTGTAGGTGGCCCAGACCCCAACAACAGCACTATCATGGCCAACGCGCCAAAGAGTGTGTTGCCGCCTGAGCGTAGAGCTGCAGCGATTGCAAGAATTGAACAAAGAATGGCGGAGAAGAAACGAGCGCGTGGAAGAAAGGCATATGATAAGGAGAATGTTCGACCTTGAGAACGATAATGTACATACGATGGATACCTTGGCTATGATATGAGTAAGTGAGGTGGAATACCCTGACTATTGACAATTGTTCGTCATTCAGTCAAAAGACTGACTTGGATTGGCATTCGCATGGAGTTTAGGGGGGTTTTCTCAAAGGAATTCTTATTGTTGGATTTACATGATGATGGTTGTCATGGTTTTGATAAGTAGTTATTTTAAACCTCAATGGCCTTATCTCTGAACGAGCTATTTTGATGCTCAACTTAACCTCTAAAAATATCTAAACTCATGATGCCTTCACAAATCCTGACCCCAGATACGGCTAATGCTATTCAAGATGAGATTTTTTATTTAGAAAAGCGTCTTCAGGATGCTAAAGCTCGTCTTGACAAAGTCCTACCTTCGCCACCCCTGTCTCTAGCTACAGAGCGTAAGACTCATCTCAACCCATAGATAACGACCATAGCTCACGATTTATAGCTCATCTAGCCTCGACAACTCATTTTCTACTTCTTCTCTCGGACTCGGCACTTCCATTAGGCTCATTTGCTTTTAGCAGTGGCCTCGAGTCTTATCTTGCTCACGAACCGCGTGCCTCGGCATCGTTTGCCTCCTTTCTTCCTTCATCGCTTTCATCATTTGCCGCGACAACACTACCCTTTGTCCTAGCCGCGCACCGCGACCCCGAGTCTCTTCCTCGGTTAGATGATCAGCTCGACGCTGCTATCATCTGTACCGTTGGTCGACGAGCGAGTGTTGCGCAGGGTCGTGCACTGCTAGGAATCTGGGAGCGGTCGTTCCGTGCCAGCTGTCCAGATGTTGAGGGGCGTTCGTTGAGGGAATTTGCAGCGTTGTTAAGACGTGAAAGTCAGAACGAAGTGCCTCTTGTGTCCGCGCATCTGGCGCCGCTGTTTGGAGTGATATGCGCGCTTGTAGGACTGGGTTTGCGACAGACAGCGTATGTCTTCATGCTGAGTCATGTCAAGGCGTTGATATCTGCTGCGGTGAGAGCAAGTGTCTTTGGTCCCTACCAGGCGCAAAAGGTCTTGGCTGGGCAGCAAGTACAGAAGATGATCGACGACATGATCGATCGAGAGTGGAATGCTCCCATTGAAGAGGCTGGGCAAACAGTGCCTATTATGGATTTATGGATTGGACGGCATGAGACATTGTACTCTAGAATTTTCAACAGCTGATATCGTATGCTGCTTGTGGTATCATTATTGTAATACAAAATATCTATGCATTTCTAAATGTTAATCAAAACGCCTTGTTCCTATTCGTCGTCGCTGTCGCTGTCACTGTCGTATGCTACCAAAGGTCCTGTTGTAGCCGCTGCTTTCGGTTTCGATGCTACCGAGACCTTGGCCTTGTTAAGAGCCGCGAGGGTGCTGCCCGAGAAGATACCACCAGTCTCTTGTTGAGGTTGAGGCTGCTGCTCTTCAACTTGAGCCGGTGGTTCGCCGGAGTCTCCATTTTCAATCATTGGCCGTTCCTGATAATCTACTTCAAAACCTTCTCGACCCAGGGGGTTTACTGCCTGAGTTCCTCGGGCAAAGTGGATTTCATCGGGCGCCTCGTATCCCTCAAGACCATAGCTGCTTTCGATCTTCCGTCGCTTTCTAGCTTCGGGATCTCGGCCTTCGATTTCAGCGACGAATTCGGCGGGAAGGGCTCTTCGAATAGCCTCAGCGGCTTGCTCTTCGATGTTGCGTGCTTCTCGAGCTTGCGCCATAGGATTGGGATCGGCTGTTGCCCAGCGAACGTTTAGCACTTCTTCGTGGTCGAGAGATTGATGTGCCATGGCCTCTTTGGCAAATTCGGCATTGGCTTGGTTGACGTATGTGATAAAAGCGACACCTCGGGTGTTGAGAACACGAACTACGATTGTTAGCAACAAGTCAATTGTGAGAGTGGAATTGGAACTTACTGCGCTCGACAGGGCCCCATTCTGCAAAGTGTCGCGCCACAATCTCCTCGATATCGTCCGTAACATGAATCCTTCCAACATACACTGTTCTGTTCTGCCTCATAAAGCTTCCAACACCACCCATGTCGTCTCGGTAATCGGAAAACTTGTCGCGTCCAAAGCAGTCGACATTGGGATTGAAGTGATCGTATGGTCCGGGGAGCCTATGAAGAAATTCGCAATCTTGACCTTTGGGACAAACACCACGCGCAAAACGCAAGCAGAAGTAGCTTCCAGGCATTGAATCGGCCTTGGTATATCCGCTGTCCTTCGCAACATTGCAGCGGCCCTTCGCCTTAGTCTTCGATAGGTATTTGTCTTCTCGATCACCACCAGACCACTTGTTATACCAAATATTGAAGATTGTACCGGTCTGAGGAGGGGGCTCCGATGTGGCGAAATCGGGATCGACTTGGGCGCGCGCAGGTCGCTTCTTCTTGCGAATGATCTTCTTGACGACTTTCTTTCCGGTTGGCGCTGCAACCTCGGTATTCGTTGTCGCTACCGCCATATCCTGCCCTGCTTGCTCGACGACCGGCGCCGTTTCGATTTGTTCTGCTGTGTCGGCCATTATATCGAGTGTGGAAGATGAATCCTCGAAAAAGTTGTTGTGATGGCAACGCGACGAGCCTGTGCTGATGATGCAAGGCTGTATGTAAAAAGAACCACTTCTAGGGAGAAATGAAGTGTCAGAAAGGGAAGGCGGTGAGAGCGACCTCCCGCACCTGTGGAGCTTGTCTGTTCGAATTCTGCCACGACTTCATCAGGCCTCTCAACCCCCCACTCATGATTTAGATCTTGATCTGGCGCCTAGGATTCGTTTTATACTTTATGTTGATTGCGTTTTCTTTATTGAACTGTTTCTAGAGACGCAAAAGCGTCTCAAAGTACCGCCAATATGGTGAACATTACGGAGAAGATCAAGGAGTAAGTTCAGTCTTCAATACAGTGGCGGGGCACTACTGACACAACAACAGGATTGAGGAGGAGATGAAGAAGACACAAAGTGAGTAAATCTATGATCTTGGAATGGTGTTATATCCCTTTGTTGCACAACTGCAGCAGTTTACCCAAAGACGAGACCTAAAACAGTCGGCCTTGGGTGAAGTTAAAGTTGCGACGAGTTGCAAGAATATCAAATCATCCCAGAGACTTCACAAGGCTTCGTGAATATCGACTAATGTATTTTTCAGAGAACAAGGCGACTGGTATGTTGTCGTAAAAATAATTTCTGAACGTTGCAATATTAACGGCACCAAGAATATCATCTGGGTCTATTAAAAGGGTTGGTTTGGCATGCCATGGCTATGGGACTATGTGCTTAACGAGATTTATACTAACTATCTTAGAAAACTTGCTCGACTAAGGGCACAGCTTCTAGAGCCTGGTCCTGGAGCTGGCGGTGGTGGTGGCTCAGGTTTCGATGTCAGCAAAAGTGGTGATGCGCGAATTGCTCTTGTTGGCTTCCCATCAGTAGGAAAATCGACATTCTTATCGAAAGTCACCAAGACGCGGTCAGAAGTTGCGTCTTATGCTTTCACAACCTTGACAGCCATTCCTGGTGTCCTCGAGTACGGCGGTGCTGAGATTCAGCTGCTCGATCTTCCCGGTATTATTGAGGGTGCTTCTGAAGGCAAGGGTCGAGGAAGACAAGTTATTTCAGCCGCCAAGACTAGTGACCTTATTCTAATGGTTCTTGACGCTACCAAGAAAGCTGAACAAAGAGCATTGCTCGAGGCTGAACTGGAAGCTGTTGGTATCCGCCTGAACCGAGAACCACCGTAAGTTCAACTGAGACAAGTCTGAATCGCTATTAATATGAGACTTCAGCAACATTTACCTCAAGGTCAAGACAGCGGGTGGCATGAAAATTACATTCCAGTCCCCTCCCAAGAACCTGGATGAGAAGATGCTTTACAACATCCTGCGTGACTACAAGATTCTTAACTGTGAGGTTCTCGTCCGTGATGAGAACGCTACAGTCGACGACTTCATTGATGTTATCATGAAGGACCATCGAAAGTACATCAAGTGTCTGTACGTCTACAACAAGATTGATAGTGTCTCGCTTGACTTCTTGGACAAGCTAGCACGCGAGGACCATACAGTTGTCATGAGTTGTGAGCTGGACCTGGGTATCCAGGATGTTGTGGACAGATGCTGGAAAGAGCTCAAGCTGATCCGCATTTACACCAAACGCAAGGGTGCTGAACCAGACTTTGGTGAGGCGTTGATTGTGCGCAGTAACAGCACAATCGAGGATGTCTGTGACCGCATTCACAGGACTCTGAAGGACACGTTCAAATATGCGCTGGTATGGGGTGCTAGCGCAAGACATGTCCCCCAAAGAGTTGGTCTGGCACATCCCGTGGCGGACGAAGATGTAGTGTATATAGTCAGTGCTTGGAAGGCTTAGATACATATGTAAGCCTCGCGATGCGAAAACCAAAAAAAATCATCACCACACTCGGTTGCATTCGTTCAATTTTAGAATTCAAAGACATGCTTCATTGTTAAAAACCGCACATAGACCGGCCACCAGAAAAGAAAGGTAAGCCAAACCCTGTCATCGCATCATATCATCAAGCCAAAGTTTCCATAACCCGTATCACCAATACAATGTGTGTATGTGTATGTCAAGTGAACCCCTAACGCCCTTAACCTGACCTCCAGCGGTTTAATAAACACCATTGGCTAGTAGTCAATAGCCAACAAAACAAAAGCCGTATCCATGAAATGTGGACATGTTTTATCCGGAAAGAAGAGGCGCATTGCTGATTCTCTTACAACTGGAAACCGGCCTTGGCTGGTGCTGGCTTTGCCCCCAAGGGATTGTCGCCCTGGAGTTTCTTAGCGCTCGCTTGGGCGAACAAGGACTTAGGCTTAGCCCTGAAGAAGATGTTAGTTGATTGTGATTGTCAGAGAGGGAAAAGAATGACGAACTTGCTGGCGTGCTTGTTTCGTAGAGCATTGATCTTTGCAGAGCAAGGGCTCATGATGTTGTCTGAAGGCGAGACGTACTTGTTGGCACTGCGTAAAGGTTAGACTTTGACACTGGGTGGAGGCAGTTCAGTATCACCCACGTCTCTTCCTCAGCCATCTTGGACTGGAGAACCTGACGATGATACTCCATGCTCTTAACGTCTTTGGTAACGGGCTGCTCAATCATGGGAGCGTTGACGTCCTTATCGGCGAGAACCTTGGCTGACATGATGAAGGTGTTGTGAGAAGTTGTGGAGTAAAGACGTTCGTCTGAGAGCGTAATACTCGAGTGTAGAGAGAGTAGAAGTTGATTTACGATAACGTTCTTTGTTTGTGTATGAAGGAAAACAGTTGAGATGGATGTTGGGTTTCTTTAATGAAAAGATAGAGCGTCCTTGTATGAAATAGGTACAGTCCATGCATAAGTGGCAGAAAATTAGCAGGCAAAGTAAACGGTCCCCCCCTGTTCACGGGGCAACGGGCCATTAAAGAAAAAAGCAGGGGTTTTGGGCAGCAGCGACCCGATGACGTTGATTATTTCCGTATTTTAGCGGGCGATAGAGGCCTGGAATGGTCGGCTACAGGGGACTCCGCTGTGAGAAATGGCACGCCGAGGCCTGTGTTTTACGCTGGCTCGTCGTGAACAACGCACCATCACTGGGGTAATGGAATGGCATGACTTACATGTATACGAAAAAATTCTCAGGGATTAAATATTGACTCATTAAGAAAAGAGACATTGCATTGATAGTTTTACGACACCCAATGAAATCTCAAGGGCACTGGGACCTTTGAAACAAACTCGTTAACTATACCCGGTTGTTCTAGGTATAACAGAAGTACAATATGGTATATCACAAAGCTTGAGACTACGGATATAATCAAGTGTCATTGTTGACGGAGGATTCTCGGGAATTGTGTGAGTTATGCCGTTAATATTGGTCCCATGGATGGAATCAATGCCAATAATTGCCTCAAGAAGCTCTACCTACTAAGGTTCCCTCCATCAAATACCCACGGCAAGTAAACAGACGAGATGTCCATATCGAAGTTCATCTTCTACAAGCAATTGAGGAATAGCTATGCCGTGTTCGACAAATAGCCCATAAGATATAAAGCATGTTTGTTAATGTATAATTCGAATATCCAACTAGTTATGCGGCCGCGCTTTGGCCAATATCAACAAACAGCCATCAACATACTACCACGCCACTCTTCGCTGTGATGACCAAAACCTACAGCTTAGCATTGTGCTTTATTCTAGCACCAGGTTGGGACCTCTCAACACCGTATTGCTTCAACAGCTCCTCAGTCTTAGCCCTCTGTCTCTTGATTGTCGCTGCCGCCTCGGCACTGCGCTTGTTCTCATTGCGTCCCAGCTGCTGCAGATGCACCTCATCAGGTCCGTCGGCAAGGCGCAGCGTTCGGATGCCTGCCCACATGTATGCCAAGGGTGTATCCTGGGAGACACCAGCGCCTCCGTAGGCCTGAACCGCACGGTCGATGACATTGAGAGCGGTCTGGGGAATGAGAACCTTGGCTTCTGCGATGTCCTTGAGGGCCTTCTTGGGACCTAGGTCGTCCATCTTGATGGCGGCATTGAGAACAATCAGGCGTGCGGCGTCGATCTCAATACGGGACTTGGCAATCCATTCCAGGATGACACCGTGTTCGCGAAGAAGTTTGCCAAATGGCTTCTTTGACTCATCGTTGACGCGGAGGAGCATCCAGTCAAGGGCACGCTCAGCCTAAATATTGTTAAATGTTGGTTCAGACTAAGGAATATCATGGCAAACTTACAGCGCCAATGCTGCGCATGGCATGGTGAATGCGGCCAGGTCCAAGGCGACCCTGAATAATCTCAAATCCTCGTCCCTCGCCGAGGACAAGGTTAGAGACAGGAACTCTGACGTTCTTGAAGGTGATGTGTCCATGGCCGTGAGGAGCATCGTCGAATCCGTAGACCTTAAGCATGCGGTCGATGGTAACACCAGGTGTCCCGGCGGGTACCAGAACGACCGACTGTTGGCGATAAGGGTCCTTGTTGTTGGCATCTGTCTTACCCATAACGATGTAAATCTTGCATCGTGGGTCACCAGCACCGCTGGACCACCACTTCTGGCCATTGAGAACGTACTCGTTACCCTCGCGACGGATATCCAACTCAATGTTTGTTGCGTCGGACGAAGCAATTTGAGGCTCTGTCATGAGGAAAGCAGAACGGATCTTGCCATCCATGAGGGGCTTTAACCACTGCTCCTTTTGAGCATCGTTACCATACTTGGCCAACACTTCCATGTTGCCTGTGTCAGGGGCTGAGCAGTTGCATGCCTCGGAAGCAACGTGTGAGCGGCCGAGCCACTCAGCCATGAGTCCATACTCGAGGTTGGTCCAGCCAGGAGACTCCTTGTAGTGGCCCTTGGGGAGGAACATGTTCCAAAGGCCGAGCTTTCGGGCCTTGGCCTTAAGATCCTCGATGACGGAAGGGTGACCTTCCCAACGAGCATCACCCTCGCCAGTTTGAGCCTCTACAACAGGGTCGGCACTAAGAATAATCAGAGATACAGTTGCGCTGTGTGAAAGGGGTAACTAACGGGATACATTCTTCTTCGACGAACTTGGCGACGAGGTCAAGTTGCTTCTTGGCAGCATCGCTGACGCGATTGACAGCCTGCAGTATCAGTGTTAGTTTCACTATGGTTTTGGGTGAAGTTAGGGATGGAGTTTCTCACAATGAGAGGGATTCTCGCCGACATCGTAATTGTCTATAGTCGACTTAAGAAAGACTGTGTGGTATGGTGGATAATAAGGGAGTGTAGTATTACAAGCAATGGGAAATGTATCACGACAACAGTCTTAGACAAAGAGATAATATAAGAAAGAAGAGAGGAATCAAGTCAAGATATGAAGAACTAAAGTACAAGTCACTGCAAATAATTCTACCCCAGGTTTGTCTCAAGCTCCAACTTCTCCGCACATCGTCGAATGTCCATCAACGGAGCCGAGGTTCGCGGCTGCTGACTGTACATCTTGACCACTCACAGCTCGGGCTTCTCCAAGTGGATACTTTGGAAATCCGGGGTACAACTGCTATCATTGGAAGCCTCCACAGCCTCGGACAGAACGTGGGTCCAAGCCGAGGAGCTCTACTAGCTGACTCGAGCTTCCCCGGTATAGGCGACTCGATTGATGTACGATATTGATAATGGCTCGATTTTTGATCTAATAATGGCCTGATTAGATGCATCTTCAAGTAAAGCCTAGGCATCGCCTCAAGTCTCTAGCAGCTGATGCATTAAGACTCAAACACATCTCATATCATCGTCATATCACACTCAAGAAGATGCTGGAGCAATTTCAAAGACAGAACAAGTCGCATCCATGTATAAACACCAAGGAGAAATAAGAAAAAAGACTAAACCCAGCTGCCTCTTTATGATACATCCAGGCAACGTCAATGATCCACCACCGAGGATGGCTACCCTCCTCTTCGCTCAGCACAATCACAAACCTCCCCACATCCAATCAACATCTGCCCATGTCATCCTTTAACAAGCGCAGCCATCACGGTCATTCTCGATGTGGATGTTGATCGGGTCATCAAAGTCGCCGCTGAATTCCTCAGACTCTTCTTGGGCGAGAGCGTTGCGAGCAATCACTGCGAATCATTAGCTTTGTCAAGGTGTTAGAGCATATAGTCTTACCTTCAAAAGCCTGGTCGATGTTGATGGCTTCCTTGGCACTTGTCTCAAAGTAGGGAATATCGCCCTTGGACTGGCAGAATGTCATGGCGCGCTTGTTGGAAATCTTGATAATGTTAGATCGTGATCACCAACCCTTTTGCTTACTCACCACTCGCTTGCTCTCCTCAACATCAATCTTGTTTCCAAGCACGACCTAATCTCTGCATCAGTACGCGTTCTTCTTTCAAGCTTAGGGTCACTAACAAATGGGAAGTTGGGAGGGTCCCGAGGAGAAGCTTGGATAAGGAATTCATCTCTCCAGCTGTCCAGTGCCTCGAAACTCTTGGCGTTGTTCACGTCGTAGACCAAAACGCAGCAATCGGCACCTCGGTAGAATGCCACACCAAGGGATTGAAAACGTTCTTGACCGGCCGTATCCCAGAGCTATCCCAGAAAAGTCAGTCTACTGTCCCTCAAGGTGCGATCTTGTGTCCCTGTCCTACCTGCATAGTAACTTGGCGATCGTCAACGAGGACCTCTCGAGTTAAAAAGTCGGCGCCGATAGTGGCCTTGTAGCTCGCGCTAAACTTCTTGTTGACCTGTAATTACAAGATCGCCATCAGTCTTTAGGCAATCTTCGTCGAAATTCGTTGAAAATGCGTACATATTGGTTCATCAAGCTGGTCTTGCCAACACCGCTATCGCCCAGGATGATAACCTATTTTCACAATCGCATCAATACTTGGTCTTTGGAAAAATTCTGGCGTGGCTTCCATCATCTCGCACCTTGAGAAGGACCTTCTTTCGGGAAGACATGGTGAAATATTGTTTCTGGACGAGAAGTGTTGCTCAATGACGTTATCTCGAGCGTTCCAGACGCAATGATCGAAGCGCCGTCGACTTTATAGCCTCGATTCCTCTATTCTTCGGTTCGCGGGCTGTCTTCGATGTGGAGCAAGACTGCTTCTGCTGTGATCGATCTGGAACGTAGATTCGACCGTCAAGAATCGGGTTCGTAAAAGGTTGGTGTTTTGGAGATGGTAGCGGCAGATGACAGTGGGCGGAGGTACCAATGTCGCAGCCTTGCCCGTCGCTCGAGGTGATTCCTCAGACTAGTCCGAGTTTAGCTTAGTAGTATGCATAAGTCAAGAAAGTGGGGGTCACAAGCCGCTGGCGGTCTGGTTTGTGCAACTCCACGTGACATCATATGCACCTCTATCATGCGACACTATAAGCTTCCGAAGACTAGCTCTCACAAGAACATTCTAGTAGGGATCAACCTTCATTATCAGGTACGCAAAGCCTCATGGACGTGACAACGAGGCTGAGACGGCTGAATTATGGCGGATGATGGCCTTCTCGACAAGGTCCATGCTCTGAGTGATCTCGAGCTGGCCTTGCTCCTTTGTCTAATCAGTCGCGAACACTGTCTTGTCAGCACTCCATCCGATGCTATCGACGACTTGATGCAGGAGCTACAGCTTGTAGCTACAAAGACTTTTGGCCTCACTTGGGTATTGATCGATTGCACTCCCTCCACGACGCTCGAAGACTTTGCTTCTGCTCTTCTTCTTGGCAATGCGGCTTCTCCATCTAGTCACTCTCCGACAGCATCGCGCCACCCCGACTCATACTTTACGTCGAGGCCATCAACGTCACATCCGCGCACGCCCCTCAGTCCTCTAACGCCTAGTGGTGCGTTTGCCTCTCGAATTGCCAACGTTGTTTTTGCAAAGAATCTCGATCGAGCGCCACAAGCCGTGCAGATCCAGGCGCTGGAACTTCTACGCACCCGTCGTATCTTTACACGAACCTCTGTTCAGACAGCTCCGAAACAATTTGCCTTCATTCCGGTCCTAGAGGCAGCGAGTGGAGGCAAAGCTCGTGTGACGGCGCACTTGAATGATTTCTTATATATAGCCTATTGGCATAATCCCGAAGATGGATTCGTCAACTTGGAGGAGGCAGATCGCTGCAATGATGCCGATACTGCCTCCACGGGTAGTGTCGTGAAAAGGGGTCCTGGGGAGGAAACCAGCTCAGACCCACCCCTGATTGTCGAAAGCGTAGGTTGCCCTGGTTTGATTTCTGTCCAGCCGTTGACTGTATTATAGGATATCAGTTATCTTGGTACGCTCAGTAAAGAGGCACAGGTAGATGTCGAAATCATCCGCTACCAGATGAACATAGTATCATTTCTTCGAATGCACCGAGCTGTTGCTGGGGGTATCAGTCCCACAGCTACAAAGCACTTTGGTCAACTCATGCGTTGTTTGGCTGCTTTGCATCGTCTCGACTTTGTAACACCAGCTCTGGTTGGCCTCGCTGCCCGCAAGGTGTACTTACACCGAGTACAGCTGATTCCCCCTGAAAAGGAGAGGAGCATGCAATGGGGGAGTAGACTGGAAGCAGTAGAAGCCCTGCTAGAAGATATCGGTCCCGAGGACGTGATTGAAGATGTCTTGGGCATGGTGACCGCGCCGGTCTAAGGCGGGTACCTTGTATTAATTAATTCTATAATATTCTACACGCAATGACCAGTCGAGGACTCCAGTTCCCCCATGAAGCCACTCATGGCTTACAATCTCGTCCATCTTTTGTTCATGATGCCGATGGTCCGTAGCGTGATTTTGCCATATCCCAATGTCATTGCCGTTCCAAAAGAATCGGCTTAGTAATAAAAGCAAAAGCCAACATACATCTCCTTTCAACGCCTAATATCCTATGGTATAACTTAAGCAATCTGGTTGACCTTGCACGTCCAACCGGAACCACCAGCAAGAAGAGGCAAACTGAGAAATCATCAGTAAGGGACAACAAAAAGACGAAATCGAAGAAACTTACCTGGCGCCGAGGCACCAGCCGAGCTCGTTGCCCTTGATCTTCTTGGCAATCTTGACTTCGCGGTCAATGGGCATATCATAACCACTGTGGAGGAGAGCCATCATGAAGTTGAGGTCCAGGCACCACTCAGGTCGGCCACCCAACTCAGCCATAGCATCAGGGATGGTTGTGAAAACATCCCAACCAGACTTGCCCATGCAGACAGTCTGGGTAAGGTCGTGCATCTCACGAAGAGTGAAGGAGTCGGGCATACCGAGGGGCTTGGTGCGGTCGAAGAAGTAGGAGAAGATGTAGACATCCTCCTTGGTGAAGGTCTTGGCAAGCAGGGGCTGGTGAATGCCGTTGAAAGAGCAGGGAGCGAGCTTGCACTGCTCATCCTTGTTGAGAATCTTCTCAGCAAGGTTTCGGCACTGAGCGGGAGCAGGCTGCGAGGGACCAACAAAGGTAACTTCAACAGCCTCCTCGCTGCCATCTAGAGTAACCTCGACAGTCTTGTTCATGCCGGGGGCAATGCAGGGGTTAACAATGGGTTGCTTTACCCAGGCCTTGTCGGTGTTCTTTGACTCGATATCCTTGATGAGAGCGCCGTGGATAGCCTTACGGGCAGCCATAAGGCCATAGCCCAAGTGAGAGTGCTGGTAGAGCTCGAAGTGACGACCGCCGAAGTCGAGATCGTACTTGTGGTCACCCTCAGCAAGCTTCTCGGGCATTCCACCGTTAGCAGCGCCCTTGAAAGTGGGCTCGAAAACGATCTGAGTAGAACCACCACCAAGATCAAAGACAGCAGCAGTCTCGCTCTTATCGGGGCCGCCAATCTTGCCGAGAAGGTAGTTGGTGGTGATCCAAGCATAAACACCTTCGAGAGAACCGTCCATGATGACGACACCCTCGTTCTCCTTGTCGACGACAGGGAAGGGGTAATCCTGCTCCAGGTGTCGTCGGACTTCAGCAAGAATAGCGTCGGAAGCTTCCTTGCCAATCATTCGAAGACCAGCGGTGGCCTTGACGGCGACGGGAGTGCAGCCTTTGAGGGCGTTGGGAACGGTATCCATGGCGACCTTCATGAGGGGGTCAAGACTCTTGGCAGCAGCCACAGGGTCGCCGTTATACTTGCTGAGGCCACCGACATCCTTCTCGGTCATCTTGAACTCCTCGTGCTCAAGCTCGGGGGTATCGCCACAGTTGTTGAACTTGTAGACGTGAATTCGCGAACCAGTGCTGCCGGCATCGATCATGAGGACGTACTGGACAATGGGCTTGTCCTTGGAGTAAGACTTTGTGCATCGTTCGGTACCGTAGGAAGAATCTGAGGGGGACTGGCCATTGTTGCCCTGTGCAGGATGAGTGACTGCTTCTTGTTAGCGCCATGGGATTCGGACTCTCGATCGACTGCTGCTACTACCTCCACTAGGCGTACCTTCATGATACACCTCAACACCCTTGGGGGAGATAAAGTAGAAGAGGGTAACAATCGCAAAAACGATGGCGGCAGTCTTAATCCACCTCGTCCGCTGGGACTGTGTCATCCAAGACTCCTTCATCCTGCCAATAATGCCTTGCCTCTTGGGCTTAAACTTGTATCGGTCTGGTTTCTCGTGAGGGTCGAAGACGGGGAACTTTGATGAGGGCGGCGATGTGGGTGTTCTCATGAGCGCGGGTCTCACGAGAAGGGGAGATAAGATTGTGGTGTCGGGGCTGTCTATTTAAAAAGAAGGGACTGGACTCGGTGGACCATCGGATAATTAATTCTAGGG
>JAAVUA010000297.1:0-30218 GCA_014898875.1 Fusarium miscanthi
GTCTCACAAGGGGGTTCGGAGGTAATGACACAAGCAGTCTTCCGGCGACGACAGGCGTCGCAGGGTCTGTTCTTTCGGCTCCGTGGCTGGCGGGCTTTACCAAAGTTACTGCGAATGCTGAACTTGCGGGGCGTAGCAGTAGACGAGGAAGAAGTTGCCCGTTCCTGATCGCTAGCCCCAGCCTGAGGGTGATCCATCTGGTGTGAGGCGTGATGCTTGGTATAATTGCCTTTTCGGACGAGGCGGGCTGGGTACCCGTTAACGGCAACACGCTCCACGCGCGCGTTTGAGGAAGAGTGTGTAAAAACGAACCAGGCTGCGGGAGCGAAGGAGGTAGAGAAAGAGGCGAAGAGATGTCGGCGAAAATCGCGTGATGGAGGGGAGGGGGCACCGGGAAAGATAAGTTGGCCGACATGGGAGGCTTCGGCATTAAACAGCGGAGTTGGCCGAGTGCGGTTTTTTAGGGGGCTCACGCGATTTTCGCATCTTCTACTTACGTACTAGTGTCTCGGAAAACGAGATTAGTGTGAAATTACAGAGGACAGAGGGCGCGGGAGCTAAGAGAAGAGCGTGCTCAAGTGCCGTAGCTTCAGAACATGTTCGCGTTTTAGCCTGTCATGACGCGATTTCACGATGCGACAATTAAACAAGTGGAGGGCTTGAAGATCTCAATACAGGGTCTACCGAGGTAATTTTGCTAATATCAGAAGATAAACTGATGAACTTTTATCCAGAATCCCCGCTGTGCTTGGCTGTGCTTGATATGGTAGTTAAATGATAGATAATTAAAAGGTCTCACTCAGTGTAGATAGAGTAGCAGATAGCAGGCTTGCAATCTCGAAAAGAATCATCGCCAACATGGGGCTCGTAATTAGACAGACGTAGTCAGGGAGTTGGGACCCTTGTTTCGCTGGAAAGAGTGCTCTTCAGTTGATGAAGGCTCACTCTCGGAGTAGGTCATATCCCAGCGCTCGTCATAGACAGCTTGGACCTCCTTGGCAGTAGTACCATCCTTGATGAAGGCGTCAAACTTCTTGTCCGGGAAGACAGTGTGAAGACCATAGTAGACAGCAGCACTGACAACGAACCCGAAAAGGTAGTTGAGCTGGTAGAGGTTCTTTGCGCCGTCGGAGACTTTGGCATTGACATTGACGGCGGCGATGAAGCCCGGCATCGTAGGCGCGACACCAACAATCCACTAAACAACGAGTCAGTTATTTTCTTCCCGCCCAAAAATGATGTGGAACTTACCGCGACAAAAGCACGCCAGTTGATACCGAAGTTGTACCAGTAAATGCTGTCCCTGTTACCCACAAAAAGATCGTCAACATTGACCTTGGCCTTCGCCACCAGGTTATAGTGAGCCACCATGAGGCCAGTCATGGGCGCCAGGAAGACACTGTAGCCCGAGAGCACAGTGAGGAAGACCGTAGCAGTGTTGACGAGACGCCACGGGTTGACGATGGGGCTGAGGAGGGCCATGACATAGGCGCCCCGTCGAATGTTGATGTACTTGGGGAACACGGATGCAAGGTCGATACCGCCTGCGAGGGCGTTGCCGGGAAGATTGCTGCCGAGCTGAGAGATGGACAGGGCGAGACCAGAGAAGAAGATGGCTGCGCGGGTACCTGCGGTTGGATCCTTGGCTAGAAGAGCGGCGAGGAGGGTGGGAGGATTCCAGATAGCCTCGCCCATTCGCTTCTGCGTAGCGGCAGTGACGAGAATGCCAATAACAGACGCTCCAATACTGTAGAGCGGAAACGCAACAGTCTGGCCCCAGATAGCATCACCCGGCTTCCTCGACAGACGCGCATAATCGTTCTGGTTAAGAATACCCGCGGCGATACCACCAATCGTCGACATGATTCCCGAGATGGTAAGCCAGGTGACACTCTGCGGACCACCAGTGACGGGAAGAGGCGTGCTATCAGCGAGGGTATCTCCAAAGCCATCCGATCCCATGGTCGCCAGCGCCCAGATCAGGAGGACCAGGAAGAAGACGAGGGTGATGGAGCTGGCAAAGTAGAAGAACTTTTGTATTTTGTGCGGTCGGATCCAGAGGAACGGGAGCGTGACGATGCAGAAGATGAAGTAGGAGACGAACTGCGCGGACGTCATGCCGGTCGACGCGGGGATCGTGTTGGGGATGTGCTTCTCGAGGTTGGGATCCCATGACAAGAGCATGAGATACGTGCACTGTCCGCCGACCCAGGACTGGAAGCCATACCAGACTTTTTCACGTCAGTACAGCCCGAGCATGTTATGTTGGAGGAGAGGCGACATACCGAGAGAGAGAAAGATGCGGTTCCAGATGACGAACTGCGATCCCCAGATTCCCCATACCGCGCGACTAAAGACAGGGAAGCCCACTGCAATACGTGAGCCAATCGATCCATCAACGAAGGATTCGGGAGTGGAGTTTTACGTACCATGGTAATAAGCTCCAGCAAGCGAAGCAAGAATCAGCGCAGCAGTCGCGAGGATGTTTCCGAGGATGATGGCGATGATGGCCTGCCACCAGGTCAAGCCCAGGGGAATCAGCGCGCTGCCAGTCAGATATGTCGCAATGTTGCAGTTGATCAGCAGCCCTGTCAGATTGCCCGTTAGATGCGCTTATGCAGTGTGATTGACTACCTCTCCCATGTCGGCAAAAAAACGTAGAATCGCAAACGAATGGAAAACAACGTACAGAAGTTGTGGAACGTCAGAAACGTCCATGTTCGTCGCTCAGTCCCAACAGGTCTGACATCTTCATTCTGCGGAGGAACAGATTAGGGGGGTGTGACGCGCGTTAGGGAGGGTTGAGTAGTTGCGTACGATGAAGCGCGAACCACGGGGCAGTTCAATGCGCTTGACAAGATTCGCAACAGCCATTGTCGCGATGAATACGAATAGCTTCAGATATTTCCCGAAGCCTCCGGATCGATAGTAGCTTGAGGGGGGGCTGCTGTCAGTCACTGTGTGAAAGATTTTAGGGGAGGACAGAAACTATAAGGGTCTGCCGGGGGAGGCCGTTGGCGTGACCGGCGTTTGACGTGCTAGAAAGTTTAATCCTCAGCCTTATCTTGTGATTGAGTTGAGCCACGACTGGAATTCGGAGACTGAGAGATACGTACCCCCGGATTGAGGCGTCGGCCAAGAGACGCATGACATTGTCCAATGAATGATGAGCAGATCGGCAGTTCAGGGCCCAGGGAGATACGATCCAATACGATGCTGAAAGGAGAAGAGGTTCCGCTGCAGTTCGGGGAAGCAGTTCATCGTCTCCTCTTTTCTCTTCTGGCGTCGGCCAACCTGCTACATCCGTCTCGCCGCCCCCCCTCTCGCATGATCCAGTCTCAGCGAGGAAAACATTGGAGGTATTTTTCCCTCTCACTACCTAATGAAAATCTCAGCTCTTGAAAAAAACAAAAATGCAGTAGAAACGATCGCACTATGGATAACATGCACCTCTCACTTATAAAGATCTGGTGATATCTCCCCCCCCACCGTAATATGCTTTCAGGCTCCTCCAGGGTATCATCCTCCCAACCAACAGCACACTTCTCTACCGCCAACATGTCCCTGTACCGAATCGGAGTAGACGTCGGAGGTACCAACACGGACGCGGCCATACTCGACATCCGAGCTGCTGCCACATCCACCCCTGGCCGTGGCGTCCTCGCCTCCCACAAGGCCTCTACCACGCGAGACATCACCAGTGGCATTGAGGCTGCCATAAGAGCAGTCCTTCGCGATTCGGGTGTTGATCAGAGCGGTGTTCTCAGCGTCACCATCGGCACAACGCACTTTATCAATGCCCTCGTGGAGGCTGATGCCCGGAGATTAGACCGCGTCGCTGTCGTGAGGCTGTGCGGGCCCTTTACTAGACAATTACCACCGTTTTCAGATTTTCCCGTCGGGTTGAGGAGTATTCTCGACGGAGGAGTTTACTACCTCGATGGAGGGCTTGAGATTGACGGCAGAGAAATTGAACCGTTGAACCATGAGCAGATTAGACAGACTGCGCGTGATGTCGTCGCAAAGGGAATCAATGTCATCGCTCTAGTAGGCGTATTCTCACCCCTCGACCACGACGGCAAACACGAGGAGGAGTGCAGACGGATTCTTCTCCAGGAGGCACCATCCCTCCAGGTCGTATGCTCCCACGACATCGGCCCAACAGGCTTCCTAGAACGAGAGAATGCCACCATCCTCAACGCCTCCATCCTGCGGACAGGACACCGCGTGAAGAAGGGTTTCAAGCGCGCCATGCATCGGCTGCAGCTCACATGTCCTCTCTTCCTGTCGCAGAACGACGGCACGCTTATCGATGCCGACACGGCTGCTGAGTTCCCCATCAAGACTTTTGCGAGCGGTCCTACGAATAGCATGACTGGCGCTGCGTATCTCGCTGGACTGGACCATAAGCGTGAGAATGTCGCGGATGATGAGGAGCCGCAGGTCTTGGTCGTGGATATCGGCGGGACGACTACTGATGTCTGCGCACTCCTTCCGTCGGGGTTTCCGCGACAAGCACCTGGTTTCGTAGAAGTCGGCGGCGTGCGCACTGCCTTCTCCATGCCAGAGGTTGTGTCGATCGGTCTCGGCGGCGGAAGCAAAGTGCAAGTCGACTCTACCACACAAGACGTCACTGTCGGTCCTGGATCAGTCGGTCACCTACTCCAGCAAGAAGCCAGAGTATTCGGAGGCAAGACTCTAACGGCGAGTGATATCGTCGTCGCGCTGGGCAAAGCGAAACTAGGAGACCCGGAGCTCGTCAAAGATGTCCCCGCGCACATCATCGAGAGCGGCCGCAAAGAGCTCAAGAAGATGCTCGAGAGCGTCGTCGAGCAGATGAAAGTATCCTCCGCCCCGGTCCACGTCCTTCTCGTCGGCGGAGGCGCGCTGCTCGTGACCGAGGACCTCGCCGGCGTGGACAGGTGCATAGTGCCCATCCACCAAGGCGCCGCCAACGCCGTCGGCGCAGCGATCGCAAAGGTCTCGGGCGAGATTGACGTCGTAGAGATCCCCGAGGGACGCTCCGAAAAGACCATCGTGGACGCTGCGTGCGCGAAGGCGATCGACATGGCCATCTCCAAAGGCGCGGCGAAGAACGACGTCAAGATCGTGGAGATCACAAAGACTCCGCTGCAGTACATGTCCAACGGCGCTATGCGGTTGCAGGTTCGTGCGGTGGGACATCTCGCTATACCCGAGGAACTCACGCCGCCGTCCTCGCCGCCTGTGATAAGCGTGCATGAGACAGAGGACGATGAGGGTGAGAAGGTCAGCGTGCCCGATGCCCTCACACCAACGTACAAGCCCTCTCTCCACGTCGATCTCGACGCCTATCGTCCCGATGTCCAGGATGGAACGTGGTATCTTTCCGAAGTTGATCTAGAGATGATCGCGACAGGATGCGGTGTTCTCGGTACTGGCGGTGGAGGTCCGACACACCACGAGTACCTCAAGGGCCTAGACGCGCTGCGAAATAATCCCAAGGGGAGATTGAGAGTGATCTCGCCGAAGGCGCTCAAGGACGATGCTATGATTTGCTTTGGCTCGTGGTATGGGAGTCCGAGTGTGATTAATGAGCGCATCGCGGGCGGGAATGAGATCGTGACTGGTATCAATGCCGTGAACAGGGTCGTTGGGAACAAGACCTTTGATGGCATGTACATTGATGAGATGTAAGTCCAGCTCACGCTTCTGTTTGAGAGAACACTACTAATAAAGACAGTGGTGGTGGAAATGGTATGAGTGCTTTCCCGCCAGCTGTTCACTTCGACGTCCCCGTCGTCGATGGCGATGCCATGGGCCGAGCCTATCCAACAATGTATCACGGTATGTTTCCCAGCACTCACTCAATTGAGCCCATCTAACGCGAACAGCTACGTTCAGTGTGTACGGCCACTCCCTCACACCCTGCGTTCTCTCCGACGCCCGTGGAAACACCAGTGTCGTCATGGTAAGCATCACCAGTCACCAATCTCTCCACAATTCACTAACAACAACAGAGCACCGATAACCCAGTCCGTCTTGAGAGCCTTTTGAGAACAACGGTGATCGAGCTCGGTCTCGGCTGCGCAGTCTGCGCCAATCCCCTCCCCGGCTCCGTGATCAAGTCCCACGGCGTTCCCAACACGGTATCCCAAGCGTGGTATCTCGGCCGCGCAGTGCACAATGCTCGTCGCAAAAAGACCAGCTACGTTGACGCAATTGTAAGTTATACCTTTGTTCAATTGAACGTTACTATTTAATTGCCAATCGAGCATCTGCTAACTGGTCAGTTTGACGTCTGCGCTGGAAAACTCCTCTTCACCGGCAAGATCGTCGATGTCCGTCGCTACATCGGCGGCGGCTACACAATGGGCTCCGTCGTGATCGCACCCCTCAGCGAAGACGAGCGCGAATCCCACAAGCAAGACGTCCCCAGCGACCGCCACATGGTGATCCCCTTCCAGAACGAATATCTCTACGCAGCCCTCAGCGACGCCGACGGCTCAGAAGCCTCACAAAAGGTCGTATGCACAGTGCCCGACCTAATCTCCATTCTGGGCCAGGACGGCGAAGGCATTGGATCTCAGGATCTGAGGTACGGACTGCGCGTTAATGTTGTTGCGCTGCCGGCGCATCCGCTGTGGAAGACGGATAAGGGGATGAAGGTTGGTGGGCCGGAGGGCTTTGGGTTGAAGATTCCGTATACGGGGGTTGATAATGACTTTGTGGAGGGGAGGAGTGTGATTGAGGAGTTTGGGGCATAGCGAGCATGGTGGTGAGGTTTTGATTGAGTTTTTCTGAAGCATACGAGGAGTTTGGCGTTGGAGCATTGCATAGCATTGCATGCATGAGAACGAGCGAAGAGTGCTCGTCTATGAGACTAATACCAATAGCATAGCATTTATGACTATAATGACGAAATTGACATCTATGGTTGAGATGACGTGGTAGTCACTGAGAGGCATCGTTTGTGATGAGGAGGCTCAACCAAGACCATGCTTGAAGGAGGAAGCGTCGGCATGTGTCCCAGTAGCTCCGGTAGTGCGCTACATGCGGCACGGCACGCACGCCAAGCGCAAATTGTCTTGGGTCTATTGACTACATCGCTATAAATCACCAAGGGCTCTCTGTTGGAAATAGAACCACTCGAGGCTTTGTTCTTCAATTCGTGGTTGGCAATCTGCGTGTCTCATTCCCAAGTCTTGTGCTAAACAATGCGCCCCAATTACAAAATGAAGCTGCTGAGGCTTTCGGATATTGAAAGGCCATTCCGCGACGAGGAATCTGACCCGAGTAAACAGAGACATTGGCAGCAGAGTCGCCGATGGAGTGTTCGGATAATGGTACAAGAATGCGGAAGGGAATTGACTCTGCTTGTCTCACTCCAGAAACGCGACGCGATCGCAGGCGTCTGAGGTATAGGTTAACTAGGTAGCCGCCGATGCTTGAGGGACTCACATCCATTGAGGTAGACAAAGCCCATTGACGCGAGCACTGAAGAGCTTCGAGTCTGCTGTCATAGCCAGCAGAGCAATCGACAAAGCCAAGACTGCATTGGCTGGTTAATGTCTCGCTGACAATTACAATTGGTGATATGATGATACTCGGCTCCCAGCGGTTTGGACCAGCCCACTAAACGCACATGACCATCAAACTCTTCCAAAAGCACAAGACAACACCCACGATGCGACAAGAGCAGCAGAAGCATTCGGTTCAGTTTAGCCAGAATCCAAACAATGCCATTCTCGCATCTCTCGATTCATCCCATCCCATCACAGGACCCAATCATGGTTTCACCAACCCTCGCCTGTCAAAACACACCGAACATGTGACTCCCCCAAACCCTTGGGTCTCATTGCAGCGCTTATCGCCTTTGGTATTCGGACCTATTCCCACAGTGGAGATCCGGGGGAACACACCATTTTCCTTCTCGGATCCGAAATGATCAGCCTGCAATTAGTTAAGCAATAAGCCCTGTGAGTTTACGGGATATTTTCCTTGGTTCGAGTGACATGATCGACAATGACACCACTAGCCAGTTAATGTTCCGCGGCAGCGCATTGCCGAATACAGAGTACTCTAACGGCCAAATGCTCGGTGGTAAAGATGTAACGTCACGGATGGAGATCCACTGAAAGTGGTGATCTTTGGGGATGATGGTTTTTCGTATGGAGATGGAGAATATGGGGATAGAGCTGGGGTTTGACTCTATCAATTATACCTGAGTGTAATGCTCCAGCAACCGAAGCTGTAGAAAGTTGAAGAGCTTGAGCTGAGACCATGACCAATGGATCATTAGGTGATAGCACAACAATTGACCGGCACCCAAAAGCTTGAAGGATTTGGCAGTACGTCATACAACAAACAATCCCATGTTCTACCCACCTCCATCAACCCCAGAACGTTATCCCCGTGCCCAGTGGAGAAGCTCCCAGCAGCAAGGATCTCCAGCATCAGGAGCCCAAACGTATGTAACCGTAGGACAAAGCAGAATCCTTCAGCGTCCACATTAACGGGACACATTGACCCGAGGCCATCGTCTCAAACAAGTGTAACCATCCACAGCGAACAGAACAGCTATAAAACACATCCCCGCCCCAGTTGCATCGCTCGTTATACAGCTCAATCACTTACAGACTAGTTTGACTATACTTCTAGCAATATGCCTATCGGCAACATCTACGTGATCGCCGGTGTCTCCGTCGTAGGCGGTGCACTCTTCGGCTTCGATATCTCCTCCATCTCTGCCCAATTGGGCGAGAACTCTTATAAATGCTACTTTAACCAGGGCCCCAAGGGGCCGCCGTTTGACGATGATGAGGATTGCAGCGGACCTACTTCGCTCAACCAGGGTGGTATAACGGCGAGTATGGCGGCTGGTTCGTGGCTTGGTGCTTTGGTATCAGGCATTCTCAGTGATCGCCTTGGAAGGAAGTATTCCATCATGATTGGTTGCATCATCTGGTCAGTCGCTCAACATGATAGCATAAAAGTTACACACTGACATCGGTAGGATCATCGGGTCTATCATCTCCTGCGCCTCCCAAAACATCGGAATGCTAGTCGTCGGCCGCATCATAAACGGTTTCGCAGTCGGCATCGAATCCGCCCAGGTCCCCGTCTACATCGCCGAGATATCTCCCCCTTCTAAGCGCGGCCGCTTCATCGGCATGCAGCAATGGGCCATCACGTGGGGCATCCTGATTATGTACTACATCTCCTACGGGTGCGCCATGATCGGCGGCCGTCACTCCTCCGACTACTCCACCGCTGCGTTCCGCGTGCCCTGGGGTCTTCAGATGATCCCTGCTGTGTTTCTCTTCTTCATGATGATGTTGCTGCCCGAGTCTCCGCGTTGGCTGGCGAGGAAGGATAGGTGGGATGAGTGCCATGGTGTCCTTACGCTTGTTCATGGGCATGGAGATCCTGATCATCCATTTGTGGCGCTGGAGTTGCAGGATATTAAGGATATGTGTGCTTTTGAGGCGTCGATTGCTGATGTTACGTACCTCGATCTGTTCAAGCCCAACATGATCAACAGGACTGTCATTGGTATCTTTACGCAGATTTGGTCTCAGCTTACTGGCATGAACGTCATGAGTAAGTCTTCACCACCTCCTTGCCGACTTGATGCTAACAGTTTTAGTGTACTATATCTCCTATGTCTTCTCAATGGCTGGCTACAAGGGTAATGCCAACCTTCTCGCTTCATCCATCCAGTACATCATCAACGTCTTGATGACCATCCCCGCTCTTCTGTGGATGGACAAATGGGGACGTCGTCCAACATTCCTCATCGGCGCTACTCTCATGTGCACATGGATGTTTGCCAACGCCGGTATCTTGGCCGCTCATGGTACTGAAATTCCCAAGGATGAGCGTGACTCTCCTCAGGTCTCTATGAGTGTCGGCGGAGGTGCTGCAAAGGGCCTCATCGCCTGCACATATCTCTTCGTCGCTTCTTACGCACCAACATGGGGTCCAGCCTCATGGACATATCCCCCCGAACTCTTCCCTCTCCGTCTTCGAGGAAAAGGTGTCGCCTTTGCTACCTCATCTAACTGGGCTTTCAACACTGCCCTCGGACTCTTCACGCCTGTTGCTTTTGAGAACATCACCTGGAAGAGCTACATCATCTTTGGTGTTTTCAACGTTGCGATGCTTATCCATTCTTCTTCATGTTCCCCGAGACAGCTGGAAAGACACTTGAGGAGACTGCAGATATGTTTGAGGATCCCAATGGTATCAAGTACATTGGCACTCCCGCTTGGAAGACTCATGTCGCTACTCATCTCACTACCAAGGCTGAGAAGGGAGATGTTGAGGCCAAGATTGGTACTGCTCATGAGGAAGATGCCCAGCATGAAACAAGCGAGAAGTAAAGGACCTTTGGAGCCATAATGATTGATGATACGAGCGGGTGGGAATTGGAGCTGTTTTAAATGGATGTGATAGGAGTATAGTCATGTATGTGATAGGATGTCAATAATGAAAAGAGAATTAGTATCACTTAATATGTAAATGCCTATAAGATTATACCCAAGTCGTATAGTTAAGGGAAGGCTGTTATTTGCAGCAGAGACTTGTGACTGAGAGTTTGAATCAGCACATGAACTTGGAAGTTTATACAAACTTGACGGGCTTAGAAGGACAAATCTGGTTTGCTACGGACGAGATGTGGTAAAGAGCTCTTAACTCCAAGCAATAACTTTTCGATTTTCCAAGGAGTGTATCTCATTATCTCACTTCAAAGCTCAATGATTTCAGCTAGACCATGTACACTCCCCTTCATTGTCTCCCCGCCATCGCTTCCTTATCATTGCAACATCTCCTTACATCACCGTTCTCCGAGAGAGGCACGCTTGATTTTGCGTAGTGAGCTGTATTATAGTTGATAATCTTGATCCATACACCTTGCGAAAACATTCTCGGATTTCTAACCTGTGTGCCGTACACCGTCACATGATCAGCAATGCGCAGCAATTCTCCAGCACTTAACATTTCTTCTGTCCCTGAACAGAATGCTTAATCAGCTATATCAGGAGAGCCTGTACGGAAAGTAGGAGGTAACTTTCTATGCGCCCCTGGTACAGCCCTTCTCTTGGGACCGTGTTCACCCCTTCTCGACGCTTGTTGTCCACGACCAGAGCCTCTTCCCCGATTCCCACCACGGGCAGGATATCGTTCTCTGGGCTCTGCCTGAGACGGACCTGGTCGGTACTTTGTAGTTTGCTGCTCATCAGGGTAGTACTTGTTATGCTCAAAGTCTTCGTCATAGTTTCGGGCCGGCTGTTTGCCTCGTGCAGGACGCTCTTCATAGCCCTCATCATAATCGTCTTCCTCATCAAACGACGGCCCGTTCTCAAAGTCCCTGCCATCGTCGTCATCCTGCATAAGCCCTTGATCATCGTCATGCCCGTGGTAGTCATCGGCATATCCGTACTCGTATGCAACGTCCTCATCATCCACGTGCTGTTCTTGTCGATACCTTTGTCCTCTCGTCTGCTGCCCTTGTCTTCCACTTGGCCTGGAACCATACCGCTGCCCATAGTTCGACCTACCTTCTCCCCCATACTCTCTCTGTCTAGAAGCCAGCAAACTCGCGGACTCTCCAAGACCCCATCGATCATGACGCAGACGGAAGTTCTTAGCCTGCTGCGCCGCACTGACACCGTGGACTTCGCGAAGATACTTCATGAAAGCCAAATAAGCCTTTGCCACGTCTTGGAAGTGTTTCTTTGTCAACTTGATCTTGACCATCTTCCTGGACATGGCTGCAATCTCCATGACGTTCCGGCCCCCACTAACATCTGGATTGGCTAGCTTCTGGCCCTCAAACTCAGCGAGGGCAAGGGCAGTTTGGCAGGCGTTGCGGATCTGACGACCGTTCCAGCGCGCGTCCTTGTTCTCTGCAAAGTAGTCAAGGATGAACTCGTTGACGGACAGCTCATCGAGTTCAAGCTCGGCTTCACCTCTTTCCTTCTTCTTCTCGAAGCGGGCTTGGATACGAGTGAGGTTGACTTTGAAGACTGCAAGAGTGGATGCTTGGCTGAGAGGTGGGTAGTACAAGCTGATGTGAATACGCGACGTGAAGGCTTCGTCAAAGGTGCCAACGCGGTTGGTGGTCAGGAACAGGATACCAGTGTAGTACTCGAGCGTGCGAAGGAAGACTGTCAAGTGAGAAACTGTAGTAAGCACACTGCAATGCCCCAGGGAACGTTTTACTTACCAGCGACAAGACTGTTGCGGTCAAAGTTCTCTGTCTGCCGAGCCTCGAGGAAGACATCGGCTTCGTCGATTAGCAGAATGCAGCCCCACCGACTTGCGAGAGCAAAGTTCTTCTCCAAACGACTCTCAACCACGTCTGCCGTCGAACCTAAGTCTCCTATCACGTTCTTTTAGCTACCTTGCATCAAGGTTGAAAGAGCGTGCCGGGCCTACCGCAAGTTATCTGGAATAGCGGTTTGTGGAAGTACGTTGCAACGCATTCTGTGCAAGTCAGTCAAAGCCCTATGTATATCGCCGCAGTTAGAAAGGCTCACCCGCGGTAGTCGTCTTTCCTACTCCAGGTGCTCCATGCAGAAGCAGAATCAAGCCTTTGCCTGCGCTGCATGTCAGTTGTTGTAACGACCTTGAGACCAGGACTACATACCCTTCCCACGGACGATATCTACTTCATCCATCTCATCGTAGGCAGACGCCTTGTCCAAGAAGTGTTGTGTCACAAGACTTTCCACCATTTCTCTGTGTCCAGGTGGGAGGACGAGCAAGTCGAAAGTGTTCTGCCCTTTCATGGGTCCGAGATATGTCAAGTCGAGCTTAGCTGTGAGCATTTCATGTTAGTCCAGCGCCTGAGTACAACCACGCTCCTTCAAGAAGACACCAGGTACGATTCCAGGTCTAGCTTCTGGAAGATGGTACTCACCCCACTTCCTACTCCTCATAATAAACCCAAAGACCCTATAACTCGTAATCAACCTATCGTCATCAGTGATATAATCCTCATCCTCCATCGCCTCTCTCAACGATCTCGCCGTGATAGTCAAAGACGGCATCCCCTCATTCAAATCGTCTTCCCAAAACTGACTCTGCACGAATTCACTGCTCCTATTATGCTCCACGAAAACGTCATCGTGAACAGTCTCATTCGAGCAACACTGTGGAAGACAAGTTTGGTTCGCCTGCGCCCGGCGACGCCTACGAACAGCGCCCATGCTGTCTGAACTGTCAGATGTGTCGGCTGTATCAGAGTCACCGCCTGGGTCGACGTCTTTGAGCTCGGGTTTCCAGTTTGTTTGGACGTCGTGTAGGTAGAGTTGCATGTCGTCTTTTATATTGCTGGCGAAGCACTCGAGGACCAACTTTTCGATCGTCCAGCCTGATGGCTTGGTTTTGCCTCCGACGTCGTTGGTAGCGAATGCCTCTTCGAAGTCGATCACGACCTGGCTGTCGATTTCTTCCTGCGTTTCTAGGGAGAGGCCGGAGTAGTGCATTGGGATACCTCGGCGTTGAGGGTCACAGGCTTCGATAAACATGGAGCCTCGCTTGATCAAAGCCTCCTTCAAGTTGCGAGTCTTGGCCCGTCGTAAGGGAACGACGGAGAGAGACCGGATACTCTTTTCACCTTCGTATCGATGAATGTCTATGGTTTGTGTGACGGGGCCAATCCGTTCACCATCGAAGTCTAGGAAAACACACTGGATCGTAATTGGCGAGTCGTCAAGCTTGGCTTTGGCTTCTGACATCCAATAGTTTCTTCCAGTTGGTGGTTTCATACTATGCGTGCCATATTTGACCTGAATAACACGATACGCCTGCTTCTCGTCCTTGCTGACCACAAAGTCGCCTGGCTTGAAGAGGTGCCATATGTCACTCCATACGACTTTTGTGCACTCTTCGCTGGCGAGGTAGGCCAGCTTGTCTTCCAGATCATGGTCAATGAAGTCGACCAGACAGTTGAGGTCGTCTAGTGCTTCCTGGGTGTTTATGAGAGAGTCATCGTTGGTAGACTCGGTGTCCAGACTACCTCGCCTCTGTCTTGTTTCACCCTCCTCATTATCACTTTTCTCTTCGGTTTTCTCAGTGCCTTCCTTCGTTTCTGGATTGCTGTAGGATGCATCATCTACTGCTCTTTGGGGGTCTTTGCCTTTGACTTCTCCGTCCAGTTTCTCATCAGCAATTTCAGGTTCTTTCTGGTCGGCGGATGCGTCGGCTTCCACTTTAGCTTCGACGACGTCTTCCATGGTTACTTTCTCATCGTCGCTCTCCTTTGTCTCTTCCTCCTTTTGAGACTTTTCAGCCTCTATCTGAACCTTGATAATATTCTTCTCAAGGTCATCTCTCCATTTTCGAATCTCATCTTTGTACCAGATAAGCCCCCGAAACGGTCTCATCATCAAGACTGGCTCGAAGTTGGTTGAGATTTCCTCTTGGAAGATCTTACTGAGGATTCTCAGTATTACTGTTGAGTTGATGCGGATACGCTCAGGTAGTGGTCCTTGGCCACGGGACATGGCTCTGCCAGTGGGTTTTCGAAGATTCGCTGCCACTGAAGGGGCATTGGCAGCACCGGCACGGCTATCGACTCTGCTGTCGAACCCGTATCTTGCAGCTCCTCCTGGTCGATAGCGAAAGCTTGGCAGTGTCACTTTCACATTCGGTTCCCCAATCAGCACATCGATAGCAAATCTGTTTGACTGGTCCGCAACGTCGAGTGACTCCTGGAACTCGGCCCATGGCACTCGGTTCAGCATCGAGGTACTGGGCGGACCGCTCTTTGATTGCGGAGCCTCATACTCCTGCCCAGGATGAGCGAGTCTCCAAGCTTGAATCGCCTGCCGCTCGGCTTCGCGGGCATAGTGAAGAACCTCGACTTGATCCATTTCGTGGGAGAAATCTTTAGCAACTTTCTCGCTGACGTATGCCTGATGACTTCGAGTAAAGGGCATTCCTGGTGCCTTGACTTCGCGCGTGCTCCAGCTTCTGAACTCATAGTCTTCCTCTAGTGCGTCTTCGAGCTGTTCTCGCTCCTCTTGGTGTATCATCTTGAGGTCCTGGATTTGGCGATTGAGCCGTTTAATCTCGGCTTGCATATCGCCCGTCTCATCACGTGGAGTTGCGCTCCCAGGCAGCTTCTTCTGGGGTTGACCAGGAAGCAATTTGCTGGAGCCACGAGAGATCTCTGTAGTGGTCTTTGAGCTTGAACTGACTTCCACGCTTGCTCCATTGGCTGTACTGGGGGCTGATTTGTCATTGCTCCCAGTTGGAGCCTCAGTGTCCACGGGAGGAGGCATTGCGGTAGGTTTTTCCATTGGATTCCGATGTATCAATCAAAACTGACGAGGCCCAAATATTGTGTTTGGGGTGAATTAAATCGCAGCGGAAAGACTCACGGTTGCAGCTCCAACTGAAGGCCAGAGCCTGATTCTAAAAGTGGTTGTGCAGGGATTGGACTGTGTGTGACCAAGTTTTGAAGAGGCTGATCAGGCAGGAATATGCATGTAAGACACGTCACACCACCATGCATCCTTCTCGCAACACGGCAGAACTTGCTCTAGTCTTAAGCTGGATATAAACTTCAAGTATTAATTTATGGCGTGGTCTTTTCTAACTTGCCGCTTTCTACTCATTCCCAGATCATAAGGATGCTGCAGAACGCCTGATCTCTGATGTACAATGTCATGATATTATTTTCTAGTCTTTGCGAAAGTCCTTGGATCACTGAGCGCTTAGACGCATAAGACCCTGGCTGAAAGAAGCTTGTTGATTGGACATTACACTATCTTCCTGCATAAGCTGTTTGCTAATTCAGCAATATCCACCAGAGCTGAAACGGAATAACCAATGTTTGCTGACCACCTTCTGGGATGGGCTGCCATTAGCAGACTGTCACAGACATCTTCAGCGGAGAAGGTGATAGCGCGAGTGGGGTGGTGATTGTACGTGGCCATCGCTCAAGGGCAGAGCAAGGAGAGTTCCGCCTACTTATCTATCCTCCGCTATGACATTGTTGTTCGGCTTGAAATCGAGACCACACTGCAATCCATCTATTAGGTATAGCTGTGTTCGCAGTTGTGTCAAAAATCAGGCTGTGCTGATGCAATGGGGCTGAGTTCATGATTTGCCAAAAGCCCACATTACTTCTTCACAGCGGCACTCGAGCTTGTTGGCCATCATCAAACTCATGGCCGATAGCCAGGATAAGAACAGAGGGTTCATAAGACGGCAACCGTGTCTTGAGTTCATTGAAGAACGTCTTCCTGAGTTTCATGAGGCTTTCGCCAACCCTGATGTACGATTCAGCACAGCCCGGGGACGATTCGAGCCAATGATGCACAATCAAGATTCAACCGCTGGCTCCCAAGAGCCCGGCGAGCATGAAATTCCAGATATACTGCCTGAAGATATCTCGGAGGACTCTGACCGGCGACCATTTTGGGAAGAGATGCTCCCTGAAGCGATGGAAGAGCTCAAGTCCACTCGCGATGAGCCAAAGAGACTTGCCGGGACAACACGCAGTATCCGCGACTTGAAAGGGTGGGTTGACATCGTGAATGTCCTCGAAAAAGCCAGAGCGAATTACTACAACTACTCGGGGTTTATCGGGTTCTGGAAGCGGTCAGCGCACAAAATGGCAGACAATGTTGATGATGGGAAGAGACTTCTCTCTCTTCTGCCAAACACGGACTACTCTTCAGTAATTCACTGTGTTTTTGACATTGTGTTTGACGTACGCTCAAAAGTTCTATACCTGTTGATATCCCTCAGTGACTAACCCAAGACAGGCAGCTATGAGAACAGCCAAGATTCGAGAAGAGATCGAGTCAAGTCTTCGCCAGTTCCGAGAGAAGTTGGAGGATGTTGAGAGCATAGTGGCTGTTTATGAGAACGAAGAGGATATCGCCACTGCCGCCAAGAAGGTCCTTAGCTCAATGCTTCAGGCGATTGAGGATATTATCGACTACTACTGGGCGAAGAAAGGTAATTCTCATTCTAATTCACATGGTCAGCCTACCATCTACTAATCAATCTGAAGGGAAGAAAATGCTTATATCGATGTGGCAAGCCGATAGCTACAAGGCTGACCTAACGGGGTGCTTGGAGGACCTCAATTCCAGCAGTTCAAGACTGATGGAGAAGGCCAACATTGGAAGCTTTCGTGAGCTTCGATCAGTGAACATCAAGGCTTCAGAAGGTGAGCTGCCCATGGGCGTTGATGTGAATTTGCATGGCTAACCCACGCTAGGGATCGACAAGCTGAAACAGCTGCAACTCGACCAGACAAAGATCATGGAAGAGCAGAAAAGAATTGCAGATACTCAGTCAGAGATAAGCAAATCCGGTCGCAAAATGGCAGCTAGACAGGAAAAACTCGCATTAGATAACGAACGCAATGCTACTGCGAATGAACAAAATGCCGCAGCAAACATGGCCAACGCTGAAACTGCGTCTAATGCCATGAATGCATTCATGAGGCTATCACAGGAGTACCTCACCAACCTGACGGCCTTGAACGGTTCGTCTTCACCTCTACACCACTTGAGAAGATTCACTGACGTATACACGTGATAGAACAAAAAAGGCAAAACGCAAGGCTTGCAGTCAAGTACACACGTCTCCATACGCAACTGGAAGCAGAACGATCACGTAGTAGAGATAGAAGACCATGGGTCGGTCCAGCACGTATATCGCAAGCTCAACTTCTACGTATCCTCAACATGAACTTGGAGTTTGACCTCTCTGCAGTTGACAAAGTCGACATGGCGGAGATCTCAGCCTCAACTGCCCTAGTGAATCGCCGTGATCAAGGGAGGGCTGAGCATTTGGTTGAGAACGCACAGTTCAAGCAGTGGGTCGTCAGAACCAGTTCTACCGAATTGATTGTCCACGGACACATGAAGCCAAGTCGAACCAGCGTCACGCCTTTGTCGTTATTCAGTGCAGCTATTGTGCGAAATTTGCGCCAGGTCGATCGCTTCTGTGCTGTTGCGTTCTTTTGCGGACAGCACACTGATCTCGATGATCCATTAATTGGTGGTATCGGAATCATAAAGAGCCTCACGACGCAGCTTCTTCATCAGCATGACTTTGATGACGCGGATCTTGATAAAGTCGCTCAGGAGGTGAATCTTCCTCTCTTGAAGAGAGGAGTTGAGGACATTGAGGAACTATGTCAGCTGTTCACTGTCCTCGTTCGTCGCTTACGCAGCGATACAACACTGTTTTGTGTGATTGACAGTGTGAGTGTCTACGAAGATGAAGATATGCTGCAAGGCATGTATGTGGAGAAGGTATTGTTTGAGATACTGCAGTTGACGGGCGACTCAAGGGCCAAGACAAATGTCAAGATTCTTTTCACGAGCCCGACAGGCACGAACACGATCTGGAAGGCGTTCAAAGAGAGGGATGTAATTTCAATGTCTGATTCAGGTCGTTTGAGCTTGGATAAGCATTTCAGTGACAGTCGTTTTGCGAAGCAGGTCAAAGGGGCTATTGAGCCGTCTTAAGCCATCAGGTTAAACCAGAACTGTATTGCCTAACCTCACCAATGAATTATAAACTTAAACCTCACGCGCCTGGTAACAGAAGCTCAGAGCCTGCACTCTATGCACGAAAGGGTCTGCTATGGGCTTACTGGGAAGATCTTCTGGGGACCAGTGGAATTGGACCGCACCACCTATAACATTGACTATGGGCACAGTATACCTCCGGCTTCCCTCGAACGATAGTTAAACACGAATTAAATACTTATGCTACTTACAGAAACCAGGTAAAGTCTCCGTCGCATTCCTTTCTGCACAAGCTATAGCCAGCGCCAGATTGTACGACTGAACGCTCACGTCAAGCGATCGGATGCTAACGTCTAGCGCTTTCTTCGCAAGCACTAGACTGGCTACACCGAAAGCAATGCTCAGGATCGTAAGAATAAGCACAAGTGTAGCTACCCAGAAGGTAATATATTCCATTAGATTTCCATGATCAGGCTTGAGCCGTATCTGTGATAGCCCCTTCGGGCCCTTCTCCCAGTGGGTGACAAGTTCAGAAAGGTTTCGCCGCCAATGGTGATAATTCGAAAGTGCCAATGATCTCGAACGGCCGTACGGAACATCTAAGATTGGCCGTTTCTCTTTTAATAAAAGTTCGTCCGTATCCTTGGACCTGGGGAAAAGCAGTGTTAACGTGTCAACTGCTTCCCTGACTAACTCCTTAGGTAAGGGGCACCGGTCAGGAATCTTCATGTGGTTTCGTAAACATATGCCGTGCTCATAAACCTTTACCTGGTTGTGTTCCCAGTCAATATTTAAATGTTGTAGTAAATCGCTAGTCCAGATCAACTTCATCTCATAATATCGAATCAGGTTTGGGATCGAAAAGTCTAGTGGAATCAGGCGGGCATCATCATCATCTAGTGATCGATTTGATAGAATTCTCTGATTAAGCCACCCCCCTAGGGCATTTGATAGTGTCTTGTCTTCGGGCCATTGGAAGCAGTCCGGGGAATGTGTATTTGAGTGTTGTATATGTATCGTCAACCAGATACGAGCGGCCATGTCAACAGTGTTATATGATGCCTGAGATTGATCGGCGACAATATCGGCCTTCTTCCTATGATTCGGCCCTTGGATACGGTGGATCAGGTCACCGAGATCTCCAAGAGTACGGGTAGTGTACAAAGTTGGCTTCTCTTGGATAGATGAGAACTGGTCGTCAAGATATAGATAGTATTTCTCGTAAAGGTGGGCGTATGTGTCGAAATCTGCGCGCAACATTCCTGGCCATATCTGAGTCAGAAGCTCAAATTTCTGGTTGTTGTGAAGCTGTTCTATGGTCATCTTAGACAAGCTAGGACTATAAAGAGGTGGATGAGAGCGTTAGATTCGGGGAAGCAATCTAGGACTTTTCGGAGTCTAAATAGGTACCAGAAAGCGGTGTGATAAGTCTCTTAGCTGCATGAGGGAACCAATAGCTCACTGCAGTGGCTTGCCAATGACCTCAGAATGTATTAGCATGATATGACTTTTGCGGCTGTTTGAGATCAGCCACAAGACAATGCATAAATATATCATCATCTGTAAGTTCGGCCAGGCTCTGACCTACTCTCTCCATTGAATTCGACTTTCATTGAATTTCTCCTTGCATAGGCCAAAGTTGTCTTATTCGAACTCAATCGGCACGTGCGCTCTAACAGCTAGATGCTAAGAATGTCCTTCGGTTCTGCCCAACGACGAAGCCGACAAATTCAGAATGAATGCTACAGCCACGGCTACTCAACTCCAGACCATGTCTATTCCACCGCAATACCAAGTTCCTTCTCCAGATGAGCCTCTGATACTCCCTTTTGAGAAAACGAACTTTTCAAGGCCACGCCTTTGCAGGAGTATTTGTTTCTCGGCCAAAAACATATGGTATTCGAACAAGCACTACGATGGAGACGATCAGTGCGGGGGTCTCTTTGTCAGGGCGAAAGAAACCAAGACACTCCTGATGCCTGAAATAAATCGCATTTGGGCCACTGCTTCCTTTTGGGCATGGGATGTCTTTGGCAAGACTAGTGTGGTTGACGCAAGTCTTACGGTCGAATTGCGAATGGCTGGGTATCCAAAAGATGAAAATGGAACCAAGATCATTGCCCTTTACCCAACTATCTGGCTCAGGACTGCGGACAAGGTTGTCAGAGCAAGTGACCCGTGGAAGGAGATCGAAGCTGTTGTCAGGAGGTTAAGACTAGATTCTCCACAGAACGCTAGAATATATGTGGAAGGGGGCGGAAGAATTAGCGATGACAGTGTGTCGGTTGCTAAAGAGTACCTGACTTTGGACAAGGGCATCACCTTTCCCAGTGGCGAGGCGTTATACATTCACATCCTAGCTAAGCCGGAGAGAAGCTCTGCCTGTGGGCTCCTTTGTCTTGTTACAATCATCAAGGATGAAGCAGTCGTGGAGCAGAACATAGCTCGGATCGGGGGGCTGGTTACTTATATGTTACCCAGGCAAGCTATAACGTCCGGTCATGTTATGACCAAATATTTCCTCAGGTTTTGTACTCGGAATCCTTCCTCGGATGGTTTGGCAGAATATCCCAACTCACCAGAAAAGGAAGAGAATGAAAGAAGCGACATTGAGCTGGTGGAGAATTACGAAAGCGATCACGACCCAGAACAGTCACTCGGCTACGTTGACGTTACTGGATTAACAGATTGGCTTTCTGTCACACCCTCGGATACCATCAACTTCATTATTCAACTCACAAAAGGCACAGGCCAAATATCGGGATGGAGTATTGACAAATCGCGACCCATATCGGCGGACTTTGCTCTGCTAGCTGATATTGCTGACTGGGAACGCGACAACTACTACGTTGACCCTCCAGCGCAGGTAGTTTCATCCAATACGCCAACCAGGGCGAGAAAGTGGGTGTCTGGCCATATCAACGATGAGTCTTTAAATGAAGGAGAAGTCCTTGTAGTGGTTGATGAAGAGTCTACCAGCCTTGTTGCATCTCTTCAGCCTGCCTGGATACCTCTCATAATTGGCAGTTCAACACTTTGGACTCGGAAAATTTGTTTACAGGCACCACTAGGTAAAGAGCTGCATTCTACTTTTTGCTCAAAGCTAATACGAGCGCTTCAAAAATCCAGCCCCTGGCACATCTGGATCCTGGGTGGTGGATAGAAAAACAGGAGCATTGTGCGGGTCAATCATCGTCGTTTATGACGGCGAACCACATGCACTTATGATTACCGCCGAAGCCCTTTTTTCTGATATTAAAACTTACTCTAGCATGGCCATGGATAATACGAAGTTTCCAGCAGTTTCGGAGCCATCGCAGAGCGAAGTGCAAGCCAGCCCACCAGTCTTTGAAAAGGACATATCTAGACAGCTATCTCTAGAGGTTCGTAACACTCGAGAAAACTATGAGCGCAGAAGTTGATAAGAGAGTAAGGTTGATAGCATAACCGAGGACCACGAAAGTGAAGCTAGTTGGCCACTTGATAGTGGTTCCACCACCTCGCTTTCATCTAGCATCCTTGCATCCGTGGTGATCAACGGTCGTACATACCAAGACGCAGACGCTAAGTATTGGGCACCAAAAGACCAACTATCTCTTGATATGATGGAAGTTCTCTACTACGCGACCTGGCTCGTTCTTGAAGGCAAACTCTATCTCGCACCGCTCGAGACAGGTCACGCCTACAACGTCCTTGACATTGGGACAGGCACAGGGTCATGGGCCTTTGATTTCGCCGATGACTTCCCGGAAGCAGAGGTTATTGGCACAGATATCTCGCCGATACAGCCCACCTTTGTTCCGCCCAACCTTCGAATTGAGATCGAAGATTTCACGAAAGAGTGGACTTTCGAGACCAATTCAAAAGACTTCATCCATATGCGGTTCCTAGGTGGGAGTGTTTCCGATTGGCGCCATCTATACGAAAACGCGTTTAGAATCACTAGACCTGGAGGTTGGATTGAGACCCATGAGTTCAATCCGGAATTCCACAGCCAGAATGATTCTATTGTCGACGACAGCGCGATAGCAATGTGGGGTACTATCTTTGAAGAAGGATGTAAGAAACTTGGTACTTCCTTCATCCCACTTCCTTCAGACGTCCAAGCAAAGCATCTTGAGGCAGTCGGCTTTGTTGACATCCAATCTCGTGTTACCAGGGTGCCTATTGGAACTTGGCCCAAGCAGGAAACCTTGAAGAACGTCGGGGCTTATGCGAAAATAAGTATTACTGAGGATATACAAGGATGGATTGGTTTCATGACTCATATTTGTGGTTGGAAGGACTACGATATAGAGGGTTACTGCAAGCAATTGAGCAAAGAGCTTGCATCTAAGACGGGACAGTTATTTTGTTACCAGCAGATCGTGTGGGGTCGAAAGCCCCAGGGTCGTTGAAATAATAGCTATATGTCCTCAGAAATCATACTGGCTTAGCTACCGAGACCAACTATAGGTCTGCCGCTGGACGAGTTAAATGTATCCCAAGACATGCATACAGAGACGCGCGCAGCTTCTAGTGGATTGACAAATCCCTCCACAGCAGGTTCACTGCTGGGAGGTAGAGGGGGAGCTGCAAACTCCATTACCGTGCCCTCAGACTTGGCGCGACGTTCAGGCCGAACTCCGTGAGGCCACACGAAGAGATTATCCTTATCCCAGTATGCCTTGATTCTCTGCAGCTCCCCTCGATTGACACCATAGTATGCCTTCTCGTATGTTTCTTCGTCGAGTGTTGCATCCGGGAAGTTGACATACACGCCAAGCCCATCCATAGAATAGCCTCTCAACGCCTTATTGAAATCTGTAAGGAATTGTCTCATTCTCGTCTCCAACCACTTATCCTTCCACTCGATCATGATATACGTGTGATAGACGCATTCACGCCAAGGATAAGCAGAGTCGTGAGGACCCTTCTCGCTGGATTTGCCGCCGGAGTGAATCCAAGTGACTCTGATGGAGCCTTCTTCGCCCTTGAACTCTGCCTTGAAAGCCGCCAACCTCTTTTTCAGAGTCTCGACTATCTCAGAGATATTATCTTTGATGCTTGTCTTTGTGAAAGAGAAAGAAGTGTAGATCCTGAACAACGCATTCGAAGGCAAAGCTTTCTGCGTTTCCTCTGACCACTGAGCTACAAGAGTTTCGTGAAGAAAAAGGGTTGAATTCTCTTGCAGAGTGCGATCCTTGAGCTGTTTTGCTAGCGATTTGTCCTCCTTCTTGACCTTCCCGCACTCCCCGAGCCGGTCATCGACTTCTTTGTCAAACTCTGTCTCAAGTCCATTATAGTAGACGAGAAATCGAACAGAAGGATCTTCGCGGGCATCCTTGAGGTCCATCAGCCAACTGCTGTCAATCGTCATGTTGTTGGTCCAATCAGCAGTGTAGAACTTTTCCATCGCTTCTGCAAAAGCTGTTTCGGACGCAGGGCAATGAGGCGGTGCCCAGGTGTAAACTCCAGCAACCAAGAACTTGTTGTGCAGTTCTTGAACCTGCATCTTGAGCTGGGTGACTACCCCGAAATTATTGCCGCCAGCACCGCAGAGGGCCCAGAAGAGTCTTTTCTTTTCGGGGTCGTTGTCATTGGGGCTGACTGTGATGATCCCATGGTCTGCAGTGACAATGCGCGCCTCAAGAAGCGTGTCACTTCCCAACCCGAAGCTTCGAGTAAAAGGCGCGAGACCTCCACCCAGAGTGAAGCCGCTGACGCCGACACTAGGACAACGCCCTCCATTGATAATGTATTGATCATGATGGTCGTTGATCAGCTCGTGATAAGCGTGGGCCCAAAGTGCACCCGCATCCATCGTGATGGTCTTGCTATCAATGTCGAGGTCGACGCGTTTCATATTAACCAGATCAATCGAGATGCCGTTATTGATAGAAGAGAAACCGGCATATGAGTGGCCTCCATTCTTGATTCGCATAGGTAAGCCCACTTTCTTGGCTCGTTCAACGACGATGCGAACATGGGATTCATGCTCAGGCTGGATGACACATCCTGGTCTTTCGAAGCGGTAAAGGAGATTCGAGTTTGCGACAGATTTCTCGTACTCGAGCTCTCCGGGAGTGTAGACTGGGATCTTCTTTCCTCTGAAGAATCCCACTTGTTCCATGCAGAGCTCGAGGAGACGGATCTGCGTCTGTTTGTCCTCCTCTGTCAGCTGAGGAAGTCCAGGTCTTCCGGTGGCCATTGCATCGAGGTGTAGTGAGAAGTGCTTAAGAGAAAGAGGTGATTGAGAACTTATTTAGATTCAGAGAAATATAAGTGAGCTGCTTCGTTTGGCTCCTCGGGTTGAATGCAATTAGAAGATGAGCTTTTATAGATAATTTAGTAGGTCGAGTAGCACTCTGCAGGCGTACCCAACGCTAACCGCCTCGTGAGCTGTCGCATATATCACATTCCACCACATATATCACAATCAATGTCTCAGCATCTGTCCAGACCGACGACACTATGTAGCCGCTCTAGCTTAGTAGAATCTTGGCTCCCGGCGCTAGTGAATACGGGCAGATCAATAGTCTGGTCTAGACGACTGATGATCATGGCCATGTTTCCTACTAGACCAATAGTAGTAGTCTAATAAGTTCCAGAGGAGTCCGCTCAGCCAGCCCGGTTTTGACTGTTTCGACAACCCCTCATTTTTCAGCTAGCCACAATCAATTATTTCCACAGAAAGGGCCGGTCCGTAGTGTCTGTAGATCAGATTCCAAGCTGTATGAACCAACCCCACTCGTCCTCTAGGTCCTCGTTCTCATCTTCGTCCTTGTCCTTTTTATCATTAAACAGTCTGTATTTTGAATATTTCTTTCCTTGAGTTTTGTCATTCTTTATAGTAGATAATTTAATAGATATATAATCACAATAGGCCTATCCATCTTACCTAAAGCAGATGTTTTCAAAGAGCATTGGTCTTTTGGCGTATTCCTTTAGTGGCATGCTTGTATCACGCGCCGCAGCTTTTGAATCTAGACCTCCCCCAGTGTTTGCTGTAGATAATGTGTATGAAGTCGCATCTGTGGTGTAAGATTGTCAAGAAGCGCCTTTCCGGAGACTGTTCGAATATCACGATGCACACACAGCTAGTAGGACTTTCTGGAGTACTTCCTCAAAAGTTACGCTATTCGAGAAACGGCATTATAACGTAAGCTCTGCATTTAATACTAATTGGTTGTCCTTTCGCGAGGTATTAACCACCTGCCGAAGAAACTAAGTGTTGTGTCACATCATCCACCACCCGCAGTGTGACCGTCAGGACTGTAGGGTAAGTAAAGTGTGAAGTAATCACAAGCTCTTGAAATTACGCTTCAATGAAATTATGCAGAAGCAAGAACCCCACAATATAATACTACATAAATAGAACCTGACACTAATTGGCCAACTAAATGACACTACTGGTTATTTGTCCCAACCAGGAATAGCTTGAATATTGCTACTATTATCCCATGTTGAATCTCACCTCCTGCGACCCCCTTCGCATTTCATTTATTTGTTTTGGCTAAGACTTCTGCATGTGGGCTACAAATTATCAATTCCTGCGTGCCGCGTGTTGTTCTGCGTATTTTAAGACAGCTATGAATGCCGTTGACGAGGCCAAGACGCCAAAGACGAGGCACCGCACTACGCGGAGTCGGAGTGGCTGCGTGGCGTGTCGCGAGAAGCATATCCGGTGTGATGAGAAACGACCTTCGTGGTACGTCAGCTGTCAAATGGGTGATATATACGGCGGACTGGCCAGTGAGATGGTGTTTTCTAACCGTCAATAGCCTGAACTGTGCTAAGAAGAAGCTACCATGCCATTACATGCCAAAGATCCCACTGCGGGAACGTAGGACTAAAGCTCGTCCTGGACAAATGGTCTGGTCTGTGACCCAGAGCCAGGCAGCCGCGGTTGTTACTTCTCCAGATGAGACGTCCTTGATGACGTTGCTCTCTGACGTTATGAGACCCAGTGGAGTGTTTGATCCCTTCGACGCTTTGCCCATTAACATGCCACTCAGATCGAAAGAGCTTCTGCACTACTGTTTGTTCGCTTACCCCAGTTCAGCCACAGCCTATGACTAATTATTGCTCACAGTCTTTCAAGCTGGGTACGGTTTCGGCCACTTTCCCAGGAACCCAGACGATTGGTCAGCCCCTGCTCCAGATTTTGACACGGACGTATGAACATTAACAGTTGGACTGACTAGTCTTACCCCCATTACCCAGAACCCAGATCTTCTACAGAATACCTTGCTGGTTTCCGGAATCCATTATGCTCGGAACAAAGGCGATCTCGCTTTATTTGAGCCCACGTTTCTTTTCCATAAGATCCAATGCATACGACAGGTCAACCTTTGGCTTGGAAGCGGGCCAGACAAAAACCTGCAGACAAAATGTGCGCGATACATTAGCACGCTTGCCATCACAGAGGCCTGTCTGGGAGACTTTGATGCTGCCGAGTCTCACCTCAATGGCCTTGTGGTCTACCTTGACTCCAAACGACTGCAAACAGGCCAAGACGCCAGAGGTCAGGTGGAAGATGAGTTGACCAGTCGTTATTTAATTCTGTAATGATTTCCACATTTCCATAAATACGATCATGTCTTCTGACTATCTACCTTTTCTTCTAGGGCCAAGAATGTTCTTCATAGCACGGCAAGTCGCGTCAGGGACTTGATTGCAGATTACTGTATAGCCAGAGGTATTAAAGAGCCCTTGAAAGTTACAGATTACGGCCTAATGAAGCACAAACCACATCTGCATGATACAAGCGGCACTATATCCTGCCTGAAAGCCACGAGGATGTTGCCATTCTTCTTCGGCTTCCTCCCAACTGAAAGAATGCCCAAGGATGTTGACATGCACATGGCAGTCACAGTCCTGCGAGATATAACGCGACGCGCTGATCCAAGACACACAAACAGGTCTGCAAATACCAACTGGAAAGTTTGGCATAGCGGTGACACGCCGAGGCTTCTCTTCGCGTTGGCGGATTCTCACATAGAATCGTTTTCCGACAAGCTCCAGCTGCCGCCCCAAGGCCGACAAACGTTCATATCATCATGGTCCAGTTTCTGCGTGACCATGGGCATGTATCTTACCAATGTTGTCGAACTCTGGAACCATGGCCTACCAATTGAACGTCGATTGCGCTACTACACCATACGAGTCTTGGAAGACGATATTCGGAGTGGTTACGAGACATTGGAACACATGGACCAGGAGAAACGTTATACATGGTTCTGGAAAGCCTTCGTTGGATCGTTGACCATGGCCCAGGCTCAATCGGCTGACTATGACAAGCGGCTTGATGGCATGTTAGACAAGTTTTCCAAGTACATCAGAGCGTTCACGCGGTTTGAAAAGATTTCATCGTGGGACGAAGCAAAAAGGATCTTGGTAACTGTGGTGTGGCCAATGGAGTGTACGCAGGACGAGATATACACAAAGTTATGGGCCAGATTGCTTGCCCAGCACTGAGCTTACTACCTGGAGTGGCGCTCTCAATTGCGGTCAATATAGCGGTCGATTGCCGCGACTTTCAGAATAACGCTCATTGCAACTCTCAGAAGAGCTGGCCAAACCCAACAACATTTTTCCAATGTAATCCAAAACTCCATTGCTGTTTTCCCTATCGGTAACCGCCCAACTGACCTTTCGTAAGGTGTGGGACATCGCACAAACGCCAAGAAGTAAGATCTGACCAAGGATACACAAGCCCAGCTGAAATATTTATTCCGATCATCTTTAAATTAGCTTAACTTGGACAAATACACGCAAATGATGACAGATGGCTCCGCATTTATGCATAACATGAGATGCAAAGCCTTTTCAGCTAATTAAAATTCCGAGTGACTAACTGTAAATGAACTTATCTTTCAGACATCACAGCCCTACAAAAGTGGTTCGATATACTGGCAGGCTGTGTTCAACTCACCCTGTAACTACGCAGAGCTGCCTGTATACAATCTATTAATAAGATCTCCAGCTAACAGCGGGTTTTAATTGATGTTTGAACTTTTTGATTGGATAACTTATGGCCGGATGCCCTCTAGTCCGAAACATTTTACTGCATGACAACCTGTAAGTTTATGGATGCCATCATATGACCATGGTCTGTTTGAGGTTATTTTATTAAAGATGTAGAACTTCTGATACGGTCTGACCACCTTCACATTGGCTGAAACAGTGTTTTCCTTTGACACATACTGTAAGCACTAAGACTGTATATTTCAGCCGCACATCTAAGAGGAGATAATGAGTGGTAGGCTGGTTCACATTCCAGAGAGGACTGTGCGTGCAACGTTGCTGTGCGTGATTATTGTGTCTCTTTATGGCTGGACTGAAGCTCGTATATCTGAGAACTTTTGTTGTTGGCTACCTCAAGTCTCCGAGTTGTTGGTTGTGATAAAATTAAAGTACATTCAGAAATGTCAATGGAAATGGTTTAAAAAGCCATAATTCGCCGGCCCCCAAAAGCCACTCGTCACTTTCACATTCACTTCAATTCAATTCACCGACCTCTGCTTTCATCCCAATATCCATCATGGCGACATTCGACCGCAATCTTTGCACTCTGGCTACTTGCAGCGTGGAGAAGTTCGGCTGGTACCACTACGTTCCCAATCTTGGAGCCAACGCCTTTTATCTCGCCGTCTTTGCCATCTTCGCCATTATCCAGCTCTACTTGGCTATTAGATACAGGGTTTGGGGCACCTTTGCTCTTGGACTTGTGCTCGGTTGCGTTACAGAGGCGATTGGCTATGCTGGTCGCGTTATGCAGGCCCGAGGGGATGGTATTTTCAAGAAAAAGTCAGTGTAGCGCTTTCTCCTTTTCATAGAACTTGCTGCTAACAGTTATGCCACTTCAGATACTTTGTGATACAGCTAGTATGCCTTACCATCGCGCCCGCTCTCATCTCTGCTCCGATCTATCTCTCCCTCGGCCGAGTCGTCAAAGCATACGGAAGACAATTCTCTCTCATGTCACCCAGAACATATGCAGTCATTTTCATCTGCTCTGATGTTGTCTCGCTGATCCTCCAAGCGATGGGTGGAGGTCTTGCCGCTACTGGAAAGACACAGAACAAGGTCGACACCGGCGTGCACATTCTGGTAGCAGGATTGGCCTATCAAGTGCTTTCCTTGGCTGTCTTCATTGGTCTGGCGACTCATCTTTGGTCTCGCGTCCGCCGCATGGGTACTAAAGACGCTAACCCCCGATTTGCCCAACTACGAGCTTCTCGACAGTTGAAGTCATTTATCTGGGGTATGTCACTCTTCCACTTCTTCGTCTTACTAGGCTGACCATCTTGAAGCTTTGAGCATTGCTACCATCACCATCGCAATCCGTTGCATCTATCGTGTAGTTGAGCTCTCTGGTGGCTTCAAGTCTGAGGCTGCCAACGATGAACCTTCTCTCATGGTCCTTGATGGTCCCATGATCATGGCAGCCCTCCTTGCACTGACAGTCTGCCACCCGGGACCCCTGTTCTTTGGAGACTGGAAGCGACTGGGTCAGGACTCTGGATATCCTGAAATCGGCGAGGAGATTGAGCAGGTCAAGCAGGATGTTGAGCGTAAGTAGAGTAATACTGAGGAGATACACTGCAGTTGTCGTTCTCATCCTAATCTTCATCATTATCCTTCTTGTTGCCCGACTGTCTGTACTTCAAATTCTTCTAGACTTAAGCCTTGTTATTCTTCTATGGCAAATAATACCATGCAAAATACAGCTGTCCTGCCTTC